>WFAB01001469.1:0-166627 GCA_018977245.1 Lethenteron camtschaticum | reverse complement strand
CCCCCGATATGGCCGACGCGTGCTACTGGTTGTGACGCCGCGTCGGAAAGGCGGTGGGGTGGTAACACGGAAATTCCCCCCCCGATATGGCCGACGTGCGCGGTTTTAGGATGGAGACGCCACGTTGGAAAGGCGGGGGGTGCTAACGATTGACATGTAATGTCGGTGGTGGTCCTCATTGAGGGCTGCTGGGACGCAAACACGGGATGCCTTGGAGATGCGGTTCGCGCATGCGGCCACCATTTATGGACAGGAGCAGGCAGATTTATTTTGTTTGTATCATGTCAATTTTATATATATATATTTTAAAATGTAGATACTGGAGCAGCCCTGAAGTGCGACTTCTTTGCCCAGTACATGGGTCGGCCCTGAAGTACGACTTCTCGACCCAGGACGTAGACAGACGTCCGGATTAGTGTGTGTAGAGGGATGCTCGACATGTTGGTCTTCGCCTTCTCTCCACCTGACGGATGGGAGGCTGGCAGGGTGGTGTGGAACCCTGCCATCCATGCGGTGGTTGTGCATCCAATGCGTCGGAATCTGTATATTTGTTGTTGTTAATTTTCCGTTTTCTATGCGTATCCTGAGGAGGGCTAGGGGTGCCGCGGGTCGTTTGTTCACGTGTCATTGCTTCACCTTTTGTTGATTGATGCTTGTATATAGTGTAAAGTTGTACAGGTTGGTTATGGTATTCATGGTTGCTTTCTTGTTTTCTTTTTCTTTTCCTGTTGAGGCTCGCGTATTTTTTCTTCTCTCTCTCCCTTTCGTTAATTTAAACTTTCTAATTATTGACAGCCGGGATGGCTGGAGGCTACATAGAGGAGGGTAATGTAGTGACATAAGAAGGGAGGGGCTGCTGGGGGCTCTGGGACCCTGGGTGGAACAGGCGCTTAAGCCTCTTGGCACCAGGCGCTGGGTTTCCAGGCGGGTCCAGACGCTTAAGCCTCTTGGCGCCAGGCGTTGGGTTCCCAGGCGCTTAAGCCTCTTGGTGCCGCCAACGGGGGGGGGGGGGGGGGCTGTGTGTGCTCTGTGGGATGTCTGGTGGTGCACACGGCCCACCCCTCGTTGGACTAGGCATAAAAGGGGAGCTCCCTGGACGATCAGGGCCAGTCGTAGCTCAAGACCCAAGACACAAGACCAGCCATTTGAGGACCCCGGGGACGCTGTGAGAGCCAGTGGTGGGACTCTGGAACTCCCGACTCTACGACCTTGTGAGGGCGAGTTCCAGAGCGTAGCCAGAGTAGTGTATCTAGGCTGTGTACCTAGGCTGTGTACCTGCGAGCTGTTACAGAGTATCAGGACTGTTGGAGTGTTGGAGTGTTGGATTGTAATAAAGAAGTTAACTCTACAAGTGTCTCCGGAACCCGTTACATATGGTAACGTGATAGTTTTGGTCGGAGTTTCATGTGGCTGTTTCTGTATGGTGGGAGAAACAGCTTGGCGGATGGTGCGGTCAGAGTATCCGTTCATCCTGAGGGCCCGATGTACATGTCTTAATTCACGGGCCAGGTGGTGTTGTCCAGAAATGCCATGGGCTCTGTGGTATAGCGTTTTGATGAGAGGATTCTTTTGAGATGGGTGGTGGTGGGAATCCGGTTTCAAGTAGGAATCTGTGTGGGTGGCTTTCCTGTAGACAGAATGTCCCAAGGATTCGTCAGGTCTCCTCTCAAACAGAATATCCAAGAATGGTAATTTACCATCTTTCTCCACTTCCATGGTGAATCTAATGGATGGGTGTCTAGAATTGATGTGGTCCAAGAAGTGGTTCAATGCTGGGAGGCCATGTGGCCAGATGACGAAAGTGTCATCCACATATGTCTTCCACAGGGAAGGACGCAGGGTGGATGTCTGGATGGCATCTGATTCAAACTTTTCCATGAACATGTTGGCTATAACTGGTGACAAGGGGAGCCCATAGGGGTACCCTCATTATGTTTGTAGAAGGTGCCATTCCAGGTAAAATAGGTGTTGGTGAGGCAATGCCTAACCAGCGCAGGTACATCAGAATTCAATCCATGTTGGACTAAGTCCTCAATTATTGTTAGGGTGTCCGGTACTGAGACTTTGGTAAACAAAGATTCTACATCAAAACTGACGAGGATGTCATCAGGAGATAGTACCATGTCCTTAACCATAGAGACTAATTGGGTTGAGTTGAGTACTGCCGAAGAGGTCTTGCCTGTGAAGAGAAGCAAAGTATCTGATAGAAAACGGGCTAGTTTGTAGGTAGGAGAGTTTATCGTCGTCATGGATAAAGATTCATACAACAACAAAATCCTGGACCTTCTTAATGATGGGAGTTACTCCAAAATTAAAAACGATCCCACTAAAAGCCTAACGACAAAAACCAACAGTATCATCACGAGTTCGACTTCCCTAATCGAACCAAGCAAACGTCCTCTCCAAAACCATCGGCGGCTAGACCTCCCAGACTCTATGGTCTTCCCAAGATCCATAAAGAAGGCACCCGCTACGACCCATCGTGTCGACGATAAACTCTCCTACCTACAAACTAGCCCGTTTTCTATCAGATACTCTGCTTCCCTTCACAGGCAAGACCTCTTCGGCAGTACTCAACTCAACCCAATTAGTCTCTATGGTTAAGGACATGGTACTATCTCCTGATGACATCCTCGTCAGTTTTGATGTAGTATCTTTGTTTACCAAAGTCCCAGTACCGGACACCCTAACAATAATTGGGGACTTAGTCCAACATGGATTGAATTCTGATGTACCTGCGCTGGTTAGGCATTGCCTCACCAACACCTATTTTACCTGGAATGGCACCTTCTACAAACAGAATGAGGGTACCCCTATGGGCTCCCCTTGTCACCAGTTATAGCCAACATGTTCATGGAAAAGTTTGAATCAGACGCCATCCAGACATCCACCCTGCGTCCTTCCCTGAGGAAGAGGTATGTGGATGACAGTTTCGTCATCTGGCCACATGGCCTCCCAGCATTGAACCACTTTTTGGACCACATCAATTCTAGACACCCATCCATTAGATTCACCATGGAAGTGGAGAAATATGGTAAACTACCATTCTTGGATATTCTGTTTGAGAGGAGACCTGACGGATCCTTGGACATTCTGTCTACAGGAAAGCCACCCACACAGATTCCTACTTGAAACCGGATTCCCACCACCACCCATCTCAAAAAATTATCTCATCAAAACGCTATACTACAGAGCCCATGGCATTTCTGACCAACACCACCTGGCCGGTGAATTAAGACATGTACATCGGGCCCTCAGGATGAACGGATACTCTGACCGCACCATCCGCCAAGCTGTTTCTCCCACCATACAGAAACAGCCACATGAAACTCCGACCAAAACTATCATGTTACCATAGCAAGCGTGACCAAAAAGATCTCCAAAATTCTATACAAACATAAGATCCAAGTCCGATTCAGTACAGTGCATAAAATCCGTGATCTGATTCCATCTGTGAAGGATGTCGTTCCTGACTTACAGTATCCTGGAGTCTACAAATTGAGTTGCAGTTGTGGTGATTGCTACATTGGAGAAACGAAACGTCATGTTTCTGATCGTGTCCGCGAGCACAAGTCAGATCTGAAACATGGCAGAACTGATTCTTCGGCCGTTGCCGATCATTGCTACAACTCTGTGGGCTCTCATGAAATTGTCTTTCCGAGACCAAGGTGCTCTGCAAACCTCCTGGCTACCATCAAAGGTTTGTACACGAAGCCATACAAATATACAAACACAGACATAATTTCAACCGTGATGATGGTTACAAACTGTGTAATCATTGGAAAGATGTGATTAACCATGCAAAAAAGATTTAACAACACTTATTTTGGCCATCTTATTTGACAGAAAACTATTACAGGTTACTGATAGACAGCCAGTTTTGTTTTACCATTTTTAGCTTTCTACCAGGTTTAGCTTTCCTTTTTCACACTTTTGTTATGTAGGCCAGGCGTAGTCACAAACCGAACCTCTACATAATAAAGGCTCAGTCTTTTGTTATGCAGTCTATTCATAGTCTCAAGCCGCACCTTTAATCATTGGAAAGATGTGATTAACCATGCAAAAAAGATTTAACTACACTTATTTGGACCATCTTATTTGACAGAAAACTATTGCAGGTTACTGATGGACAGCCAGTTTTCACCAGGTTTAGCTTTCTACCAGGTTTATCTTTCTTTTTTCAAACTTTTGTTATGTAGGCTAAGCATAGTCACAAACCGAACCTTTCCATAATAATGGCTCAGTCTTTTGTTATGCAGTCTATTCATAGTCTCAAGCCGCACCTTACCATAATAATAAAAGTGGGCCATTCCTGGCCCTTCCCCCCCCCCNTCAACCATTATATATACGGAGTGGTACCTCCTGTAATCTTTCATTTACTTGATACAGCTGTCGGGCTGTGACGGTTCCACCTGAAGACGGAAGCTTGTGTTGCCTCCGAAACGTCGTGATTTTGATTTGATTTTACTTTTATTAATTTAAATGTTTTACCTACGTGACTTTACCGAAAAAACCTAAGAATATGAATCCTTGCAGTCACGAAAGCTTCAAATCTAGAATTAATGCCCTTTATATTAAGTTAATTTGCTTGCTTGCTTGCATGCTTACGACCGTGCAAATCTTTCGGTCGTTTTTTAACCCACTTCCCGTGATCCAATCGAGCTAACATTTTGCACACAGACTCGTTGTGCGTGACAATTTATTTTCGTGAAAAAATGTTTCCAAAATTTTCCACTTTTTAGGGAAAATTTTTTCACTAACACAATTATATATTTTTCCTAAACACAAAAAATTATTCAAGAAAACAACAAAAATGTACAATATAAACAATCATACAAAAACTGAAAACCTTATAATCCTTATATACGACTTTCCTTATATTTAATTTAAAATACCAATGTGATAAAAATGAAACTCTTACTCAAGAAAAATATAAATGAATAATAAAATAAAACCGATGCCATGCATATAAAGGATTTATAGTGAAAAACTTAGTTTTGACGGGTTAATTTTTAGGGAGCAAGATCTGTGATTTTAAGAGGACAGCTGTACTATCTACATCTGAGAGTGAACCATATTAGTGTCAAGTAATGATGGTGGTGAGCGTTGGGTTTTGTGTCGTGCGTTTTGGTGTATTGGTTTTAGGAGATTTTTTATTTGTTTGGTGGTTGCAAAGTGAGGAAAGGCCTCCACTTTTTTAGGCTTAGGGTTTGCCTGGGTGGGGTGGTTCGGCTACGGGGCCTGGTGAGTGGACAGGCTCTCAATTTAGGCAAGAGTCAGAGGGCTCAAATGGAGGAACCTTCACAAGTCGGCTGTGCTTCACCCCGTGCAGACACGAGAGCTCACTCACACCAGGTATCACCACTACTGCAGCTACAGCACTGCATAAGACATTGCTCCAGTCACATGCCCGCACCTGGCAGAACACAGCGCCTTGGTGGGATTTGTTTGAAACGTTATTGAGGAGGTAATAATGTAAAGTTTAAAGATTCATGGCGACCACTGACAACCATAACATGTTCCTGAAAGTGAAACGATTTTAGAATAAACAATAAATAGTCTAATTTTAGATAAGTGAGGCTATTCTGAAACTTTAATACTTGTGTAGTGAGTTCAGGGAGACGACGACGGAGTTGAGGCACACTCTTTTTATTAACTCAGGGACAGACACAATAGTTGAAGGGGTAACGGCCCTTCACCCGTACTAGCTGGGAAACCACCCCTAGTACTAAGTCCCCTGTCCTGTTCCCAGTCCTCCTCTAATAGGCTACGGGAGGCTGTCTGATCTGGCCCTGGTAAGCACAGATCCCGGCACCAGCTAAGCCGGCCTTGCCCTTACAAGAGCAGAGGTCCGGAAGCTCTTGGGCCGAGCCGCTGGCTTACCCAGCTCGGCCCTGACAAGGGCAGCGAGACAGGGAAGTCCCAGGGCCTAATCTCCGGTCTTCAGACTTCACTGGTCAGCTTCTTGTTCAACTGGCCCGAGCTCTCTGGCTCCCCGCCTTTTATAGGGATCCCTCGGAGGGCGGGGTTATGGAGGATCACAGAGCCCCATGGCCCCCAGTGGTTAACGGATGCGGACGTCGGTGCAGACACCCGTGTGTGTGGGTGCAGACACCCCTGTGTTTCCCATCCGCCTTTTCTCTCGTAATAACCCCTACATCACCCCCCCCCCCCCNTGTACAGCTCGCAGCCGTCCCGGCTGCAACAATCCCTCAAACCCCAAGAATAAAGACTTAACACAGTCAACACGCGTGTGCCTCGTAACAGTAACAATAACAAGAACAAGTGTAACAACAACCGATGGTCCCCTATAAATACCCACCGCCCCAAAACGCAACATATGTACAGAACGTGGTTCCCCATCCCCACCCATAAAACAAAATAAGGAAAAAGGTGAGCGAGCCTCCAGCAGCGGAACACGCGCGGAAAGCAATTCACAACAACCGGCGCGTCTTGGCGCGTGTCCGTGCAGCGGGCCCGTCACAAAGGCCCGACCTGGTAGGGTCGGCGGCAGGTGTTGAATTTTCAGGTGCACGGCCCTCCGGCTTCCTGGACGAGCCAGCGTCGACCCCCTCGGGGGAGGCTGGCGGCCGAGAGGGCGTCAGTCCTTGGGCCCCTGAAGACGGAACAGTTAGCAGCGGATCAGAGGCAGGCGGCGACCCCGCCCTCCGGGAGTCAGTGGACCCCCCACATGTTCGGCCATAGTCATGAGAGGAAGCATGTGGAGCAAAGAACGGCTTCAATCGTGAAGGGTGCACGAACCACCGACGCTTCCCCCATTTAATGCGAACACATTGAGGCCGCATAACCTGTACAATTTCCACGGGGCCCCTCCATGGTCTCAACAACTTAGACGAGGTGGCCAATAGCACCTGGGGGCAGTGCAGCCACGCTCTGTCGCCCGGGTGCCATTCGTGCGTGTGTGACCGGCGCGATCGCAACATTTCATTCTGCGTCTGGCGAGAGTCAGAGTTTTGCATGGCCACCTCCCGTGCCTCAGCCAACCGGAGGATGTTAAACTTAACATGGTCCGCCAACTTGGATTTAGCGTGTGGTGCGGCAATTGTCAGCTGAGTCGCGACAGGCGGGTCAACTTCACGGCCATACATTAAAAAAACGGCGAGAATCCGTTCGCCGCGTGAGGAGCCATCCTGTATGCTGCCAGGACTCCCGGGATCTGAAGGTCCCAATCGGTTTGGGACTCAGATACCTGGTGGGATAGCATGGACGTAAGAGTCCTATGTAGGCGTTCTACCATCCCATCCGTTTGTGGGTGGTAAGGCGAAGTACGAATTTTCTTCGTACCCAGAAGCTCACACACCTCGTGTAAAAGGGCACTAGTGAAATTATTTCCCTGATCGGTCAACAACCGTTCCGGAGTGCCCTTGTCGAGGACATAGCCCTGAACAAAAGCCTCCGCAATGGCTGCTGCTGACTGGTTGGTGAGGGCCAAGCCATAGGCCATCGCATAAAATATTCCACGCCAACCAGCAGGTACTTATTACCCCTCGGCGTGGAAGGAAACGGCCCCGAAATATCAAGGGCGACAAGCTCATTAACCCGGGTGACCGAAATAGACTGGAGCGGTGGGCTGGCTCCCCTCGCTGGCGGCTTCCGTTGAGCACACTGGGTACAAGACTGCAACAGATCGTCCACATCCCATGCCATGCCTGGCCAAAAGAAATTAAGCTGGAGCATGGCAAGGGTTTTGAGGGTGCCCAGGTGCAGGAGCCGCTCATGAGCGGCCCATACAGCCCTACCCCTCAACGCAGAAGGCACCACCAGCCTGTGGCGGCGGATCGTTCCGTCCCAATGCATGAGGAGGCCCTGGCACAACCCCCATGAGTCAACGCCCGACTTCCCCTGAACGGACCCTTCCGCGCGACGCCGTAGCGCCAGGAGGGAAGTATCCTCCATTTGGAGGCGCCCCCACTCCGCACATGACAAGCCCAGTAGGGAATCCTTCCCTCCCACAGCAATAGGGTCAACGTCCGAAGGAGCCTCAACGGCGGCCGCAAGGACCCGATCGTGGCCGTCGCTCGCCGATTTGCAACGCCCCGAGCCCAAGAAACAAGTGCAATCAGAAGCGACCAGCAGGCGTGACAGGGCATCGGCATTGGTGTGGCGAATCCCCTTGCGATAAGTTGTTTCGAAATCGAAATCCTGAATGATCTCCAGCCATCGGGACAACTGCCCCGATGGCTGGTGAATACGCAGGGCATACTGCAATGCGCATGATCTGTACGGACGGTGAAATGCCAGCCGTACAGATATGGCCGGTACTGTTGAATAAAGAAAACAATAGCCAACAATTCACGGCGGGTGACGCAGTATCGCTGCTCGGCCGGAGACAATACTCTACTACCATAAGCCACAATGCACTCCACGCCACCCACAACTTGGGAAAGCACGCCCCAATCCTGGTGTTGCTCGCGTCCGTGTCGAGCACGAAGGGTAGAGAAAAATCGGGGTAACTCAACGGCGGGGCCCCCACCAGGGCGTCACGAAGAGAGTTAAAAGCGGCCTCCTCCTCCGGCCCCCAATGAAATTTCACCCCTTGGCCGTTAGGGCATGTAACGGCTTAGCGATGGAAGCGAACTCCGCGACAAACCGTCGGTAATATGAAGCAAAACCGATGAAGCTTCTAACCTCCTCCACCGAGGTGGGAGTTGGCCAGGAGCTGACACAACGCGTTTTGGCGGGATTGGTTGAGATACCTGACCGGCCGACGATGTGACCCAAATATCTTACAGATTCGCGCAGCAAATGGCACTTTTGTGGTTTGAATTTCAAATTAGCTGCGCGCATTTTGAGAAAGACGGCCCGAAGCCTGTCAAGATGTTCCTCGAACGTCTTACTGAATACGATAACGTCGTCTAGGTAAATCAAATACACCTCCCATTGCAAGCCAGCGAGAACCAATTCCATAAGGCGCTGGAACGTTGCGGGAGCGGAGTGGAGCCCATAGGTAACCGATTGAATTGGAAGAGGCCGTGCGGCGTTCGGAAAGCCGTTTAGGGCTTTGATTCGTCGTCCAAGGGAAGTTGCCAAAACCCTGAGAGCAAATCCAAGGTGGAGAAGAATCGTGATCCTGCAAGGGCATCCATAGATTCGTCCATTCGAGGAAGCGGGTAAACATCGGTCACCGAGATCTTATTTAACCACCGGAAATCAACGCTTAACCTTAGGGACCCGTCGTGCTTTTTAACCAATACTATGAATGCACCCCAAGGGCTGGTCGAAGGGAGAAATAATGTCAGAAGCCAACATGTCATCAACAGCCGATTTGACATGATCCTTTTCGGCGGGACTTAACCGAAAAGGATTTTGGCGGATAGGAGCGTTGTCACCGGTAGCAATATGGTGGCGCAGCAAATTGGTACATCCGATGTCGTATTTGTGCTTGCTAAAGACGTCGGAAAATTCTCGCAAAAGGGTGCGCAATTTAGCACGTTGTGAGTCGGACAGGTCAGGTGACTCAGCACACAGCGCCTCCAGCCAACCCTCGTCAATGTCCGAGGGCAGTCGCGATTGAGAATCGGTGGCCAACTGGCCAATGATCGGCGTTTCTGCAGGTACCGGAATCGCATGTGCGAACACGGTTCCCTGTGAAACCACCGCCGTCCGCGTCCCGACATTGAGGACCGCGATAAACGGGTCCTCATCCCCTTTAACAATAGTCTGGGCCGTCACCAAATCTGGCCCATTCACCCCAGCCCTAGACGGCCCCAGCATAATGCCCCGGTCCGAGACCCTTTAGCGAACGGTCGACGCAACCGTAGGGGCACAAGCATCTGTGCCCCGGGGGTACGCGCACCATTCGAGCAACGAGCACTGTACCGTTGCACAGGCAGTACACAAGGCAGGGGTGGAAGGCAGGAACGTTATACGTCGGCCCGATGGAAGCTCGATGCATCCCTGGTCAATCAAAATTTTGATAGGCAATTTAGCCAAAAAGTCTGTCCCAACAGGCATGGAATTGCCAGCGAGGAGGAGACCAACACCGGGCCAGATAGTTTAATGTCCCGATAGAAATTTGCGCTCGAATTTGGCCGATGATACCTAACGAGCCCCCGTTTGCAGCGTAACACGGTATGTCGACGGGGAGCAACGGGCGACTCTGAACAGGCAGGATATTATAAATCAAATCGGAAATGATAGTCGCCGAAGCTCCCATGTCGATGAGTACCCGTACCTCCACCCCATCAATGTGCCCTGTGACAACGGACGACCCCGCCGACGCAGCCACAACGCGGTGAGCCAACTCGGACCATTGGCCTGGTTGGAGCGCCCTCCCCATCAAGCCGCGACCCGACGCACCAGCACCCGAACCCCGAGGATCGTGTGTCGGACCATGTGAGAGGGAAGTGGGTGTGCGTGCAGGCCGAACATGTGGGGTGCCACGACTTGCCGGAGGATGTTGTGGAGGCTTTTGAAGAGGGCCGTCCTCAGCCCCAGTTCTTGCTCAGTGCTGTCGAGGAGCCCGGCATCCCGACGCCACGTGGCCCCGGAGGCCACAGTTGTAGCACACGACGAGCGCTCCAGAAGACTTGGGCTGCTCTCGGTGGCTCGGTACGTCCCGAGCCGGTCGCTCGCCAGACCGCCATCCCGCAGAACGGCCCCCAGCGAAGCCCCCTCAGATTCGGAGGTGGTCACTGCCACGGTGTGTCCGCAGCTGCCTTGTTAGCCTTCCTCCGCTGGGAAATCAGATTGGCATGAATGAGCCTTGCAGCCCGTAATGACGACATGTCCGCATCATCCTGTGCTAGGATGACGAAGTTCAAGTCGTTGGCCAGCAGCAAAATTTTCTCGGCCACCATCGCATCGATCCCTCGTCGTCCATGCGTGGGAAGGCCGCCTTCGCCAATGACAGCAGGGCCGTGCGGTACGCGAGTGGTGACTCCTTGTCGCCCTTCTGCCGCTCGTAGAAGAGCTGGCGACAATCGGAAGGCGGTCCATAACCCGTGGCCAGCACCTGCAGGGCCGACTGAAGCGTGGAGCGTGCCGACTTGGGTGCAGCGGTGAGGGTGCCAAGGGCGTCGCCATCCAGCATCGCCGGAAGAGCACACAGCGCCTCGTTGTCCGTCACCCAGCCATTTCTTGGTGGGCGAGGAACCGGCGCTGGAACCCACCCCAATCGCCGCCGCTCGATACGAACACCTGCAGGGCCGGCAGGCGTTGCTGAAATGTCGGCTCCGTTTCCGATACTCTCCCAGCACTCGTACCGTGTCCATGGACAGTAGCAATGGCGGACCCTAATGGAGGTCGCGCCGTTGGTGACGCGCTGGTTCCAGCTTGGTCGGTGCTGTCGTCCGCTGGTGATGACCTGGCGACGCTGATAGGCAGCCACTGCGACCCGCCCCGCCGA
The DNA here is from genome assembly GCA_018977245.1 of Lethenteron camtschaticum. Classification (NCBI taxonomy): domain Eukaryota; kingdom Metazoa; phylum Chordata; class Hyperoartia; order Petromyzontiformes; family Petromyzontidae; genus Lethenteron; species Lethenteron camtschaticum. The sequence goes on along the minus strand of WFAB01001469.1, from coordinate 155,259 downwards.
TGACGTGGCGCTCGCTGGTTGGGCCCCGCCGCCGCGTGACGAGCTGGGGCCCCTCCCTCGGCTCCTACTGTACCCATGGCGGGAATTTCAAGCCGCCCGCCCATCGCAAAGGTGGGAGTTTCTGGCGGCGCTGTCCGTCTTCCCGCCGCGCCGCTCCCCCCGGCCCCAGGCGAGTTATCTGCTCCAGCATGGAGGCCGCTGCATATAGGAGCTCCGCCAGTCGGGAGTGGGCAAACGCCAACTCATCAGCCGACGTCCCGACCCTCTGTCCCGCAGGTGTTGGAGCCGGCAGCAGTTGTGCAGGTCTGTTGGCGGCGATGTCTTGCACCGCCTCACCTCGTCGCCGTCCTCTCCGGGTCTTGGGCACGAGTCGTCCGTCTCGTATCCATGCTTTTGGACCACTCCTGACGCCAGATGTAGTGAGTTCAGGGAGACGACGATGGAGTTGAGGCACACTTCTTTTATTAACTCAGGGACAGACACAATAGTTGAAGGGTAACGGCCCCTTCACCCGTACTAGCTGGGAAACCACCCCTAGTACTAAGTCCCCTGTCCTGTTCCCAGTCCTCCTCTAATAGGCTACGGGAGGCTGTCTGATCTGGCCCTGGTAAGCACAGATCCCGGCACCCAGCTAAGCCGGCCTTGCCCTTACAAGAGCAGAGGTCCGGAAGCTCTTGGGCCGAGCCGCTGGCTTACCCAGCTCGGCCCTGACAAGGGCAGCGAGACAGGGGAGTCCCAGGGCCTAATCTGCCGGTCTTCAGACTTCACTGGTCAGCTTCTTGTTCAACTGGCCCCGAGCTCTCTGGCTCCCTGCCTTTTATAGGGATCCCCTCGGAGGGGCGGGGTTATGGGGGATCACAGAGCCCCCATGGCCCCCCAGTGGTCAACGGATGCGGACGTCGGTGCAGACACCCGTGTGTGTGGGTGCAGACACCCCTGTGTTTCCCGTCCGCCTTTTCTCCCGTAATAACCCTACACTTGTGTAGTGACACTGCTGGATGTCAACATGTTGCATGCAGTGCCAACACTAGAGGGGCACAGCGTGCGATGTAACGACATCGCAGACACCACAGCAGTGTGGGTGTAGTACCGGCCCTAGAGGGGCCCGGTGAGTGCTGAATGATAGCGCTAGATGGCATCACGCTTTGCGTGCAGTGCCAGCCATACAGGACAAGGTGTTAATTCTAGATTTGAATGTTTCGTGACTGCAAGGATTCATACTCTTAGGTTTTTTCGGTAAAGTCATGTAGGAAAAAATAAATAATAAATAATAAAAATTATTGAAATAATAATATAAATAAAGTGGGCACTTCAGCAATTGTTTCTTGCTGTGGTTGTCCCACCTGGTGACGGACGCTTGTGTTGCGTCCGAAACGTCGTGATTTTTTTATTTCTATTATTATTTCTATTATTTTTCTTATTTATTATTATTTATTTTACCTACGTGACTTTACCAAAAAAACCTAAGAGTAGGACAAGGTGTGTTAGTGCCGGCCAAAGGATGAGGTTACTCGAGGCCGTGCACTCTGGTTGACCCGGGAGGACACGTGACCAGTTAAGTCTACAAAGGAGCCCCCAGAGGGGGCGAGGGGTGGTCACGTGATTGGTACCCAGATCCTTCCCGACGATTTTAGGTGGACATGGCCAAGTGCGGAGCCGGCCACGCCGCAGAGGATATAAGCCGAATCCTGAGAAGGACCAGGGTTGTTGTTCATCCTGGAAGAAACCTTCGTCTACGTTCTCCATTCAATGAGTCTCCCACACGTGGACCCAGGCCGAAGCTGTTGGTCCCTATATCCGTAGTAGCAGTTACGTTGTAATTAGTGTAGTTAGCCTGGTGGTCACCACCATAGGTTGTTATTCTGTTAAGGGGAAAGTTACTCCATGTGTTGGAACTGAATAAATGTGTTGCCTCCAAGTCTACGTCTGCGACTCAGTTGAACCCATTACACTTGTACCTACAGACACGTAAACCACCAGATTTTAAACACATGGTTATTTTGACTATCGAATATTGTGACGATTTTGCTATGTTCGTAGTCCGAATTATAACTATGCAGAGAATCGAACATGTTCTAATTTTCTAAATGTTTTGTTGAAAGGGTATTAACATTGTTTCTGTGGGGTGTCGTTACCAGTGTAGAGGTGCAAGACACTCTATTCGGTAACCTGCGGGGCCACTATGTATTAGAGGGGCAATGCAGAGTTACCGCTCTGGACCAACGGCCGGGGTCAGGGATATGTGAGAGCGGATCGTAAACACGGATTCCCGCCAAACCAACGGCCAGGTGTCAGATGAGGTAAAGAGGATCGAAAACGCAGAATGTATAGAACCAATCAGAGGGTCCCACGAGGGAGCGTGGGATTTGATAAGGACCGTTACAAACGAGTATAAAAGGGCGAGCTCGGGGAGCGCCGCCAGTTCTCCTCACACGAAGACAGAAGCCCGGCTGAAGAAGCTATGACCCTGGACCAAGCCTTCTAGCTCTTGTAAGAGCTAGGGTTCATGTATTCCAGTTGTCAAGGAAAGAATAGGTCCTAACAGGCAGGACCCTGGCTCCCCAGCCTTCCAGCTTTTGTGAGAGCAAAGGCTCTGCGCGACCAGTGGTCAGCGGACCCACCGAGCCAGCGGTGGGTCAAGCTAGCCTCCCCTAGGTCCCAGCCGGAGGACGCTAGGGTAGCGGGTAGACTGGGAATAGCTCCTGCCAGTTCGGAAGCTGTACCTCCCAAGGCTAGCAGTCAGAGCCGTGTTAAGGTCCCGCTAGGTACGAAGGCTGTACCTCCTCAGGCTACGGGTGAGGGAACCGGATATTCCTCTGTGTGTGTATAGGGACTGTGTAGGAAGAAAGACAATACACCAGTGTGTGCTTTAAAGAAGTTTATTCATCTGTTATTTACAAAACTACATCAGCATAGCAACCTAACTACAGCACCCTTAAATCAAACTCGCCATAAGTGTAAAATATATAGGTTATCATGAAGTAGCAGAATTCTGCCTAAAGATTTGCATTGTTTTAACTCTGTAAGACGTCTTAAAGTCTATTTCGGGTAAACTAATGAAAACAATAATTATTTATTGCGGGGCAGTGCGCGACAGGGCTCGTGACAGTGGTGGAAATGAAGTTATCCGAATATGTTTCAAAAGACGTCTCGAATTATAAAATGTACCACCCCCTGTTGTATGTGTTGGATTATGAAATTTTGATAAAAAAATAAAAATTAATAAATTTCCGAAAAATGCGCAAATCGCATTAATTATGTTAATGTTTGTATTAACATGCATAAATTTGATAATGTGTATATTGATATGCATAAATTATGATAATCGCGGAGATAATCGTAGTATTTATGCGGATGCTTGCGATTATGTTAATGTGAGCAGTTATGATAATTAGGCTTAGCTTCGTTTATCCAGTGTTATATCAATCAGGATAACACGATTATCATCGATTAAACGTTTACCGATTATCTTAGTGTGTGTTATGTTATATTAGGTTCCATTTTCATATCTTATCGCAGGTAACAGCTCTTATGAATAAGACAGTTTTGCATGGACTTGGAAAGACGCACTCGAGACTTGGTGTTAAGCAATTTTAATTCTAAACAAACACATGACACTCTAGTATGCAAAAGCAAGTATACGTCAATAAATTCATGGGCAAGATTATGCAATTAACGAAAATGAATGACTAAAACATTTCTTATTCATGTAACTCGACGGCAGCAATTGCTTTGCACGATCAGTTGATATTGAACGCACCACCTCGAAATGGCAACCCTTTTTGAAACGCAAAGATATTTTTTTTAAGTCTTATTCGTGTGCGTGCTGTGTGTGCGTTGTCCCTTGTAAAATTAATTAATTCTTAGAGCCGGGAGTTGTCGTTAGCTTGTGTGGTGTGGGAGGATACAAACACCGGCCAGAGGTTCTCTCTGGGTTGGNCGTGGCCGCAGCGAGCCGTGCTGCTCCCTCGCTCGGGCGTGTCTCTGCTTGTGCGCGCTCTCTCTCTCCATGCTCGATTGAGTTTGCACGACGCTCGCCGTAGTGGTGCGCGATGATTCCGTCGTCGGATAGCGCGCAGCTCCTCCACGAGTCGGCACGACGCTCGGTGACGTCCAAGTCGTGCTGCTCTTGCGCTCTCTCTCCCTCTACTGCGAGATGACGAGTTGGCACGACGCTCGGTGACGCCCGGGTCATGCTGTTCTTGTCGCTCTCTCCTTGATCGCTGCCAACTTCACACGGACACTCGCCCTTGCTTCAGGCTGTGTTGGCTTGTGGCTCTGGACGACGCCTGTGCTCACTGGGTGGTGGTCGGTCTGAGTATCAAACACACTGCGCATTCGATGGCGCTTTCCTCTTTTGGTGGCAGCCCCCGGCTTCTCCACTGCTTTGAGCTCGCTGCTCTGGACGTCTGGTTGACGCTTGGTGGTGTGCCCTCAAACAGGCTGATTGCGTGTCCTCTTCCTCACAGCCGTTTGACCAGGCTTCCCATGTTCGCGCTCTCTGCTTTGCTCGCTTTATCGACGCTCGGCGATTTCCGCCCTTTTACAGGTATTGCTTGTCGTTTCGTCACTCCTCTTCTCCGGCTTCCGTTCGTGCAACCCAGCTTCACACACACTTAACTTCGTTCTGCGAGAACGACACCTGCTATCGGCACGGTGTTTCGTTTCCTCACGAGCTCCGCCAGCCGGAGCACGGCTGAAACCCAGCCCGACCCAGGTTGAACTCAGACTGCGACTCGAACGACCCCTCCTCGTTCCATCACTTCTCGAGGCACAACCGCCCCAGCTCCCTTGCGAGCCCGTCGCAACGCTGCGCGCAAGCCGGTCAGACTGCACGATCGCCAGATGCCCTTAGACTTCACCTTAACGACCCCTCTCGTCCCATTCTCCTCGAGGCACGATCTGCCCCAGCTCTCTTGCGAGCCCCGTCGCAACGCCGCGTCGCACGCCGAGTTGCAAGACTGAGCGCGACTCGGACAGACTGCACTCAGGCGGTCACTCTACGACCCCTCGTCGTTCCATCTCTCCTCGAGGCACGATCTGCCCAGCTCTCTTGCGAGCCGAGTTGCAAGACTGAGCGCGACTTGGACAGACTGCTCATTCGCTATGTGCGCTTGTGCTTAACTCAAAACGTGACTCCCTCTCTGTGCATTCTTTGCGAGAGAAAACAAACAGAAAAAAACAGATGTCTTTGGAATGTCAGGCACCGACTCCCCCTGTGACCTTTTTGCTCCCTCCTTGCTTGCCAGACCCCGCTGGAAGACAAAGGTGGCTGAGGAAATTTTTGCAATACATTTATGTGGTCCTGTGTGTTACATTTATTCTTGAGTTATATTTTATGAGTTCCTTCGGTCTTAGTATCGTGGTTATCTTTCGTCTATGTTTAATGAATATTCGTAATGATCCTCGTCACATCATTATTTTGAGGGCTTTGCCAAGTTTAGTTCTCCAGAGATTGGTGTTTATTCTGAGTTATATTTTAATGTCCTGAGGTTTAGTGTAACTAAGTTTCCACTTAAGCTTTCTGGAATTCGTACTCTTTAGTTTTTAGGAGGGTCATGTAGATAAAAAAACATAATTCTAAATCATATGTATGCGGTGAATACGAGTAATATAAGGGAATTACTAATAAAAGGCCCCTATTGTTTGTTGGTTAATTCTTTTTGTTAAGTTTCTACTTTTCGGTACGGAAAACGTTTAAGGAAAACGCGAGTTGCAAAAGTAGTTTTTCTCTGCTCTGCACCCTATCTGTACATCTCCAGATGTCTTGGGAGGTTAGTCCATCGATCTTTGTCCATCTGGATGTCTATGACCTCTCTGTGACCGAATTCTTATCGTCATAGATTCCTGGTGTGCTTGTGGAGAAGTGGGTTGTTTCCATTATTTATTAAAAAAAACATATAAAAATATATATATTTTTAATTATTCTTAATATTAATAACGTAAAACAGGGCATAGATACACCCCCCCCCCAACTGATGGTGATGATGTTTCCAAGTCTTATGATGATCGTTGTAGTTTTACTTCTGATGGTGGTTTTGGGTATAATTATTATGGTGGTGGTTATTATTCATATGGTGGTGGTTTCTATCATTCTGATCGTGATGGTAGTTTGTATTGAATGAAAAATTTAATCTGTTTACTGACCAATTCACATATTGAGTCTCGCTGCGCAAAAATCTACAACTCACAGCTTTGTGTGACTGAACTCATATCTGCGGAATGTGCAAACTGTTGACGTGAAAATTCGTGGAATCATCTTCTTGGTTCTTTCGGTAAAGTCACGTAGAAGGGAAGTAATAAATAATAAAAATAAAACATAATAAAACAATTCTCACGACGTTTCGGCTACAACGCAAGCAGCCGTCTTCAGGTGAAGAATGAGACAATGCCAAGCTAGGAGCTTATATATAAGCTGCGTTGGAGGTGGAGGAAAGAGCGCCTTAACAAAAGAATGTGCATGTGAAGAGGAATTTAGCATATTCATGTAAAATGCGTAGGAGGTGGGCGGGGGGTTTCAAAGTCATATTATGCCCATGCATTATGCAGGATCAACAGCACCAAGGGGGGGTGCAGGATTAGTAACAAAGGAAAGGAATGTTAATGATATGTAGCTGCAGTTACTCAACCACCACGTAGAAAACTAAAGTATAAACTACATAAAAACTAAAGTATAAATAGCATAGCACCATCAGTATACTTACTATACTCTACACTAAGCTGAGTTACTAACAGCAAGTAATACATTACAATTCTACGTCGTAAAAAATATATAATATGCTTCCATCTAAACTTTATTCTATTGCATCAACGAGCATATACCGTACTATATACTGCCAACATTAAATTATATACTGTATTGCTGTAAACCAACCTATATCTTATACATTTAATATAACACTATGTATTATTCTACCCACCCTAATGTGTGTCGAAATGGTTTATTACGTCCTTCCAATGATTGCTAAGCCAGAATCCATCTTCTCGGTTAAAATTGTCTCTGTGTTTGTATATGTGGATCGCCTCATGAACGAATCTCTCATGATAGCCAGATGGCTTGCAGAGAACCTCTGTCTTGGAGAAGTCAATGTCATGTGAGCCCACTGAATTGTAACAGTGATCTGCCACGGCTGAGGTGTTTGTCCTACCGTGTTTCAGGTCTGCCTTATGTTCACGGATGCGGTCCGAGACATGTCGTTTGGTTTCTCCAATGTAACTGCTACCACAGAGGCAACTTAGTTTGTAGACGCCAGGGTACTGTATGTCTGGAACCACATCTTTTACAGACGGGACCAGATCACGGATTTTATGTACTGTGTTGAATCGGACCTGGATCTTGTGTTTTAATCAGGATTTTGGAGATCTTTTTGTGACCCCAGCAATGTAGGTAAGGTGATGGTCTTGAAAGGCTCCTCAACAGGATCCTTCTTGATGGTTGGAGTGATGGCTTTGCGGATTGTGTAGTCGGAGTAACCATTAGCCTTAAGAGCTTGGCGTACGTGTTTGAGTTCACTGGAAATGTGTTCATGGTCGGAGATGCATTGGGCTCTATGATATAGAGTCTTGATGAGGGAATTCTTCTGGGATGGATGGTGGTGGGAATCCGGTTTTAGATAAGCATCCGTGTGGGTGGCTTTCCTGTAGACAGAGTGGCTCATTGAACCATCAGGTCTCCTTTTGATTAGGACATCCAAAAGGGTAGCTTGCCATCATTTTCGACTTCCATGGTGAATCTGATGGCTGGGTGTATGGAATTGATGTGGTCGAGAAATTGGTCTAGAGCAGGCCGGCCATGTGGCCAGATGACAAAAGTGTCGTCTACGTACCTCTTCCATAAGGTCGGGCGTAGAGTGGCAGTCTGGATGGCGTCCGTCTCAAATTTCTCCATGAAGATGTTGGCTACAACCGGAGATAGGGGGAGCCCATTGGGGTGCCCTCAATTTGCTTGTAGAAGGTTCCATTCCAGGTGAAGTATGTATTGGTTAAGCAGTGTCTCACCAGGGGGGTACCCAGCATTCAGTCCTTGATGAACCAAGTCTTCAATGATTGCGATGGTGTCAGGCACAGGCACCTTGGTGAACAAGGAAACCACATCAAAACTGACAAGCAGGTCGTCTGGGGACAGGGCAATCCCTTGATTGTCGATACCAGGTCAGTAGAGTTTAGTACTGCAGAGGTGGTTTTTCCAGTGAAAGGCCGTAGGATTTCGGACAAAAACGAGCCAGTTTGTAAGTGGGGAGTTGATAGTAGAGACAATGGGACGAAGAGGTGTATCATCTTTATGTATCTTTGGCAAGCCGTACAATCTTGGTGGCCTGGCTGCAGAAGGTTTCAACGAGAACTGTTTGGTCTGATCAATTAATGCGGTTGAAGCAGAAATGTTGTTGGTTTTGGAGACGAGGCTGTTGGTGGGGTCAACCGCATTAATTGATCAGACCAAACAGTTCTCGTTGAAACCTTCTGGCAGCCAGGCCACCAAGATTGTACGGCTTGCCAAAGATACATAAAGAAGATACACCTCTTCGTCCATTGTCTCTACTATCAACTCCCCACTTACAAACTGGCTCGTTTTTGTCCGAAATCCTACGGCCTTTCACTGGAAAAACCACCTCTGCAGTACTAAACTCTACTGACCTGGTATCGACAATCAAGGGATTGCCCTGTCCCCAGACGACCTGCTTGTCAGTTTTGATGTGGTTTCCTTGTTCACCAAGGTGCCTGTGCCTGACACCATCGCAATCATTGAAGACTTGGTTCATCAAGGACTGAATGCTGGGTACCCCCCTGGTGAGACACTGCTTAACCAATACATACTTCACCTGGAATGGAACCTTCTACAAGCAAATTGAGGGCACCCAATGGCTCCCCCTATCTCCGGTTGTAGCCAACATCTTCATGGAGAAATTTGAGACGGACGCCATCCAGACTGCCACTCTACGCCCGACCTTATGGAAGAGGTACGTAGACGACACTTTTGTCATCTGGCCACATGGCCGGCCTGCTCTAGACCAATTTCTCGACCACATCAATTCCATACACCCAGCCATCAGATTCACCATGGAAGTCGAAAATGATGGCAAGCTACCCTTTTTGGATGTCCTAATCAAAAGGAGACCTGATGGTTCAATGAGCCACTCTGTCTACAGGAAAGCCACCCACACGGATGCTTATCTAAAACCGGATTCCACCACCATCCATCCCAGAAGAATTCCCTCATCAAGACTCTATATCATAGAGCCCAATGCATCTCCGACCATGAACACATTTCCAGTGAACTCAAACACGTACGCCAAGCTCTTAAGGCTAATGGTTACTCCGACTACACAATCCGCAAAGCCATCACTCCAACCATCAAGAAGGATCCTGTTGAGGAGCCTTTCAAGACCATCACCTTACCCTACATTGCTGGGGTCACAAAAANGATCTCCAAAATCCTGATTAAACACAAGATCCAGGTCCGATTCAACACAGTACATAAAATCCGTGATCTGGTCCCGTCTGTAAAAGATGTGGTTCCAGACATACAGTACCCTGGCGTCTACAAACTAAGTTGCCTCTGTGGTAGCAGTTACATTGGAGAAACCAAACGACATGTCTCGGACCGCATCCGTGAACATAAGGCAGACCTGAAACACGGTAGGACAAACACCTCAGCCGTGGCAGATCACTGTTACAATTCAGTGGGCTCACATGACATTGACTTCTCCAAGACAGAGGTTCTCTGCAAGCCATCTGGCTATCATGAGAGATTCGTTCATGAGGCGATCCACATATACAAACACAGAGACAATTTTAACCGAGAAGATGGATTCTGGCTTAGCAATCATCGAAGGACGTAATAAACCATTTCGACACACATTAGGTGGGTAGAATAATACATAGTGTTATATTAAATGTATAAGATATAGGTTGGTTTACAGCAATACAGTATATAATTTAATGTTGGCAGTATATAGTACGGTATATGCTCGTTGATGCAATAGAATAAAGTTTAGATGGAAGCATATTATATATTTTTTACGACGTAGAATTGTAATGTATTACTTGCTTTAGTAACTCAGCTATGTAGAGTATAGTAAGTATACTGATGGTGCTATGCTATTTATACTTTAGTTTTATGTAGTTTTCTACGTGGTGGTTGAGTAACTGCAGCTACATATCATTAACATTCCTTTCCTTTGTTACTGCTAATCCCTGCACCCCCCCCCCTTGGTGCTGTTGATCCTGCATAATGCATGGGCATAATATGACTTTGAAACCCCCCGCCACCTCCTACGCATTTTCCATGAATATGCTAAATTCCTCTTCACATGCACATTCTTTTGTTAAGGCGCTCTTTCCTCCACCTCCAACGCAGCTTATATATAAGCTCCTAGCTTGGCATTGTCTCATTCTTCACCTGAAGACGGCTGCTTGCGTTGTAGCCGAAACGTCGTGAGAATTGTTTTATTATGTTTTATTTTTATTATTTTATTACTTCCCTTCTACGTGACTTTACCGAAAGAACCAAGAAGATGAATCCCTGCAGTCACGAAAGCTTTAAATCGAAAGGAATGTTTACATTTACAGATGATCCTCACACCTGACTATACACACCTGCTAGGCATACACGTATACATATACTGTACGCAAAACAAAGACACGTATATACACACATATATACATACATACACAAACATGTGTACACACACTCATATACATCGTGACTTTTACATATATGCACAAAAAATAAAGATCTCCCATGTAGTCTTAACAAACTGTTGGGGAAAATTCTGTTAGCGGGCACATTTGAAGACCAGGACGACACACGAGGGGGTGGGTGGCCAGCACCACCCCGGCCGCATTTGTATCCCTAGTGGCGATTTTTATATACAGCACCAGGTACTGATCCCTTTTGAGGTTGAGTCGACCTTCGGGGGTCCCAGGACTGGTTCAAATATTCGTTACTGGTGTTGGCCGTGAGCGGGAATCAAACTCGGGTCGCTGGGTTCATAGCGCATCGTGCTATCGGCTACACTACGCATAAACACATTGCCACACATACACGTACATATTTTCATACGTGTACATGCGTATATACACGTATACACATATGCAGAATTGAGAATTAGAAAGAGGAAACCATTGCCTCAGTGAGCAAACACAGACACGGAGCAGCTGACCTACACTAACTCGTGGCTGTGATCTGCTGATGGGAGATCAGCAGATACGAGGCGTCTGTCTCCTCTCTCAGGGCGCGCTTCTCACGCGATGCATTCAGCTCCATTGTGCAACTCCTACACACGTGCTCCACTCCTCTAGTCTTTTAAATAGATTTACATAGCGCCTTCGTCCAAGGCGATTTACAGTAAAGAGTGGGGTTATTAAACGTGGTGGTGTAGCTGTGGTGACAGGAGCACAGGTGGGAGTGGTTAAGGAGGATTTGGGGTAGGCTAGGTCGTAGCTGGGGGACCAGGGCAGGAAGTAGCCGCAAGGTGGACTAAGGAGAAGAGATGGGGATTGTTTTAACGGAAGAATGGATGCAGGTCACACCTTGGGGTGTGCAGGGAAGGCACAGAGGTCAACTGACCTCCCTGGGAAGTGAAAGGGTCGGGGACCTCCTGACAAAAGACATATCTTCATGCTTTTGGAAGTGCCCATATATCTCAGAATTTTACCAGGATACTAGCTGTACTACCCGGCTTCGCCGGGACTTGTATCCACCACGGCCGGCCGCCTTTGTCTCCCCAGTGGCGATGTTAATACGCCACACCAGTTACTCGTTTTGCGGCTGAGTCCCTCCCTCACCACTCTCCCTCCCTCACCACTGTCCCTCCCTCACCACTCTCCCTCCCTCACCACTCTCCCTCCCTCACCACTCACGCACGGCCGCCTTTGTCTCCCCAGTGGCGATGTTAATACGCCACACCAGTTACTCGTTTGAGGCTGAGTCGACCTAGGGAGGTTCAAATAATCGTCACCGGTGGTGGCCGTGAGCGGGAATGGAACTCGGTTCGCAGGGTTTGTAACGCAGCGTAGCGTTAACCACTACACCCACCGCTCCTCACACACCACACACGCACAGACACACACACAGACACACACACAGACACACGCAGACACACACAGACAGACACACACACAGACACACAGACAGCACGCTAACCACTACACTACCGCTCCCCACACACCACACACGCACACACACAGACACACACATAGACACACACACACAGACACACACACACAGACACAGACAGCACGCTAAGCACTGCACTACCGTTCCCCCTACACAACACACGCGCGCGCGTCCATAGGTACACATACACGTGCTTGCTGCAGACACACACGACTGTCAGGGTGCGTACGGCAGTAAACGACTGAAAAAAGAAAGCGGCAATGCTGCGCGAGGAACGCCTTAGACCTGCAACACATTTGTGTAATGCGAGCGTAAACACACAAACACATACAAACACATACACACACATACATACACACACATACACACAAACATACACACAAATACATACACACAGACATACACATACACACAAACACACACATACATACACACAAAACATAGACAATACACACACACATACATGCAGACACACAGACAGACACATAACACACATACATACACGCAGATACATACACAGAAACACATACACACAATACATAGACACACACATACATACACACAAACACATCCACAGACGTACATACACACATACATACAGACACGCAGACATACACATAAACACATACAAAAAAACCCACATACATACACACACACATACATACACACAAACACATACACACACATACATACACACATGCATACAGACACACAGACATACACATAAACACATACACACATACACATGACCCGGCTTCGCCCGGGACTTGGATCCACCACGCCCGGCCGCCTTTGTCTCCCCAGTGCCGATGTTAATACGCCACACCAGTTACTCGTTTGAGGCTGAGTCGACCTAGGGGAGGTTCAAATAATCTTGACCGGGGGTGGCCATGAGCGGGAATCGAACTCGGTTCGCCGGTTGGTAGCGCAGCGTAGCGTTAACCACTACACCCACCGCTCCTCACACACGACACACGCACAGATACACACACAGACACACACACATAGACACACGCAGACACACACAGACAGACACAGACAGACACACACACACACAGACACACAGACAGCACGCTAAGCACTACACTACCGCTCCCCACACACCACACACGCACACACACACAGACACACACACACAGACACACACACAGACACAGACAGTACGCTAAGCACTACACTACCGTTCCCCCTACACAACACACGCGCGCGCGTCCATAGGTACACATACACGCGCTTGCTGCAGACACACACGACTGTCAGGGTGCGTACGGCAGTAAACGACTGAAAAAAGAAAGCGGCAATGCGGCGCGAGGAACGCCTTAGACCTGCAACACATTTGTGTAATGCGAGCGTAAACACAGAAACACATACAAACACATACACACACATACATACACACACATACACACACATACACACACATACATACACACAGACATACACATACACACAAACACACATATACATACACACAAAAACATAGACAATACACACACACATACATGCAGACACACAGACAGACACATAACACACATACATACACACAGATACATACACAGAAACACATACACACACATACATACACACAAACACATCCACAGACGTACATACACACATACATACAGACACGCAGACATACACATAAACACATACAAAAAAACCCACATACATACACACACACATACATACACACAAACACATACACACACATACATACACACATGCATACAGACACACAGACATACACATAAACACATAGACACATACACATGACCCGGCTTCGCCCGGGACTTGGATCCACCACGCCCGGCCGCCTTTGTCTCCCAGTGCCGATGTTAATACGCCACACCAGTTACTTGTTTGAGGCTGAGTCGACCTAGGGAGGTTCAAATAATCTTGACCGGGGTGGCCATGAGCGGGAATCGAACTCGGTTCGCCGGGTTGGTAGCGCAGCGTAGCGTTAACCACTACACCCACCGCTCCTCACACACGACACACGCACAAACACACACACAGACACACGCAGACACACACAGACAGACACAGACAGACACACACACACAGACACACAGACAGCACGCTAAGCACTACACTACCGCTCCCCACACACCACACACGCACACACACACAGACACACACACAGACACACACACACAGACACAGACAGTACGCTAAGCACTACACTACCGTTCCCCCTACACAACACACGCACGCGCGTCCATAGGTACACATACACGCGCTTGCTGCAGACACACACGACTTTCAGGTGCGTACGGCAGTAAACGACTGCAATAATAAAGCGCCAATGCTGCGCGAGGAACGCCTTAGACCTGCAACACATTTGTGTAATGCGAGCGTAAACACACAAACACATACAAACACATACACACACATACATACACACAAACACATACACAATACACACACATACATGCAGACACACAGACACACACATAACACACATACATACACACACATACATACACAGAAACACATACACACATACATACACACACACATACATACACACATACATACAGACACGCAGACATACACATAAACACATACAAAAAAACCCACATACATACACACACACACNTACAAACACAGAAACACATACACACACATACATACACACATACATACACACAGACACACAGACATACACATATACACATACACACATACACATGACCCGGCTTCGCCCGGGACTTGGATCCACCCCGCCCGGCCGCCTTTGTCTCCCCAGTGGCGATGTTAATACGCCACACCAGTTACTCGTTTGAGGCTGAGTCGACCTAGGGGAGGTTCAAATAATCGTCACCGGTGGTGGCCGTGAGCAGGAATCGTACTCGGTTCGCCGGGTTGGTAGCGCAGCATAGCGTTAACCACTACACCCACCGCTCCTCACACACCACACACGCACAGACACACACACAGACACACACACACGCAGACACACACAGACAGACACAGACAGACACACACACACACAGACACACAGACAGCACGCTAAGCACTACACTACCGCTCCCCACACACCACACACGCACACACACAGACACACACACACAAACACACACACACAGACACAGACAGCACGCTAAGCACTACACTACCGTTCCCCTACACAACACACGCGCGCGCGTCCATAGGTACACATACACGCGCGTGCTGCAGACACACACGACTTTCAGGGTGCGTACGGCAGTAAACGACTGCAATAATAAAGCGGCAATGCTGCGCGAGGAACGCCTTAGACCTGCAACACATTTGTGTAATGCGAGCGTAAACACACAAACACATACAAACACATACACACATACATACACACACACATACACACAAACACATACACACACATACACACACNTACACACACATACATACACAGAAACACATACACACACGTACTTAGACACATACATACAGACACACAGACACACAGACATACACATAAACACGTACAAAAAACCCACATACATACACACACATACATACACACAAACACATACACACACATACATACACACATACATACAGACACACAGACATACACATAAACACATACACACATAGACATGACCCGGCTTTGCCCGGGACTTGGATCCAGCACGCCCGGCCGCCTTTGTCTCCCCAGTGGCGATGTTAATACGCCACACCAGTTACTCGTTTTGAGGCTGAGTCCCTCCCTCGCCACTCTCCCTCCCTCGCCACTCTGCCTCCCTCACCACTCTGTAGAGGACGTGAAATTTGTATGAATTTACCTCAGAGTGGCGTGGTGGGTGTCGAGGCCTAGCACCGTGCAGAGCCTCCCGCCTCGCCTGATTTTCCCACCCGGCGAACGCTGGGTACGGGTGGCGTTCCTTCCCCCCACCCTAGCGCTCGAACAATACTGTGAAATGGCTATTATTTAATTAATTACGGAGCCTATGAAAGTGGCGAAGGCGTGGCTAGCCGTTGGCAGGGGCAACCGCCATCCAATGAAAGCGGCGAAGGCGTCGCTAGCCGTTGGCAGGGGCAACCGGCGTCCAATGAAAGTGCGTATGGTCCGGAGACACACAGACACACACAGACAGACAGATTCACGATTTTATATATATAGATTACGGAATATTTTAATTGGATTTGTGGCACAGAGCTAAGCCTCACAGAGGACTCAACTCCGTGGGCCTTAAAGCCAAGAGGGGCATCAAATTATCAGAAGGCACTACTCCAAACCTTCTACATTGTAGCAAGGAAAACTATGCTGGTGAATTGGATAGATCAGGAACCCCCTTCCTGGGTACTTTGGTATAGAACGCTTCTTGACATGGCAGGAATTGAGCACCTGAGCCGTAAACTGAAATAGAAGGAATTAGAATGACTGGAAAATGGTGGCCGGCGAGAGGGGATGCACTTGACCCTGACCCATTATTGTAAACACACGACGACCATTTTTCCTATGAAATTACAAGAATAATAAACTCTGTATGGCGTTTATTTTATTTTATGTACGGTTTTGTATGGGTAGCATTAGTCCCCTTCCTCTCCCCAAAATATTCTGTATTCGATCGGTTTCCCTATTGTGGAAGCATTTGGGTTCACCACAGAGCCTGGCAAATGATTTGGTGCTGGCTCATCGCGTGGCTGACTCTCCAACTTGTCTGTAGTTACTCTTCACAACCTGGACTCAGAATCGTTCTCTCTCTGAGAGTTTGTGCCCATCGTGTTATTTAAAAGTTGAAGTTGTTATAGACACGAAA
This sequence comes from Lethenteron camtschaticum, assembly GCA_018977245.1. Taxonomy (NCBI): domain Eukaryota; kingdom Metazoa; phylum Chordata; class Hyperoartia; order Petromyzontiformes; family Petromyzontidae; genus Lethenteron; species Lethenteron camtschaticum. Next base: position 138,396 of record WFAB01001469.1, on the reverse strand, counting down.
TTAATGAAGTTGCTGAACATATCTGAATAAATATTTACATCAGTGCATTGGGGGTTGTGCAGTGCTTGGAGATGAGAACTCATTATCATAAATTATCATTTCTGGAAGTTATAATTTAGAGGATGGCTTGGTTATAGATCTGATGGTGGTAGTAGTTTGCATTGATTGATATTTTGAATCTGTTAACTGTTCGATTCATGTATGGAGTGAGTCTCCCTTTGCCCACAATATGCAAATCACAGCTTTGTGTGAGTTAGCAAAGAACATCAGAATGTGCCCATTGGTAAATGTATTCACGGAATGTGAATGGTTACATTCACCCGCACTGATCCTGACACCTGGCTACACCGCACTTGCTAGTCATTCACGTACAAATGTGTATGTACAGCATATATGTGTAGTGCTCGACTTGACACGACAGGTTCTTGCTTTTCTCTCTCTATTTATTTTGCGTATACCGATCAACATTCCTCCAGCTAACACCAATCAACATTCCTCCTCCGCGCTCTCCGCTCGCTCCCCGGCCTCGCTCGCTCCGCGTCTCTCCGTCGACTCTCCTCTTCCCTCTCCCTGTCACAGTTCAGCCGCTTTTTATCGCTCCGCCGTCACACTCAGTCGTAACTCTATCAGCTTCTCCTCCCACACTCCAGCCGCTTTCTACTGGCTTCGTTGTCTCACTCCAGCTGCTTCTGCTGGCATCTCCGTTGGCACCTTATACCTTTCCACTGCTACCCGATACTTCTCAACTGCTACCCTACACATCTCCACTGCTACCCTACGCTTCTCCACTGCTACCCTACGCTTCTCCACTGCTACTGGCGCCGCTGCTTCAACCCCAACCTCATGCTTCTCCTCCCAGGCGCGAACTCCCATCTGCTCCAAAACCCACTCTCTTTATCCCCCAACCAATTAATCTTCAATTAATCTGAGGCATCCCCGCGACGCCACTCGCCCCCAGCCCCCGCTGGCACCTGTCATGTTTTCCCAGACAATGCGGCGCCACTTAGCGACAACAACTTCTCTGCCAATCAGCGCCCTGCGTCCTTAATCACTCCTTGCCACCTGCTACCGTCCTCAGACAGCGTGGCCCCACATTCGGACAATAACAACCCCCAGCCAATCAGCGCCCTGTGTCCTTAGTTGCCCCTACTTGTCTCTGACCTCCCTACGCCTAACAACAACAACCCTCGACCTCGTTTGCTCCCACTGTACTCCGAGCGTGTATATCCACTCTTGCGTGTGGCGCGTATTTCAGGCACTACATATGTGTGTATGTACATCACCACCAATATTGGCCTCAAGTTTCAATTCTCACTGAATCCTCACCATACGTACAACAAGGCAGTCGATACACTCATATTTTCTTTCGTGTCTAGTGGTAATACTGTATTGGTTTCATGAATGAGGCAGCACGTTTTACAATGTGATGGTGGTGGCCATTCTGAGAACGATTACATTATTGGTGTTGGAGGTTGTTGCTATGATGGTTATAATTTTGTGGAGGTGTAGATGGAAAATTGCCCAGCATTTCAAATGCACCTTTATCAAGTTATCAGCATGTAATGGAACTTGCTAAGCTTTGTTTTAGAAATGATTTTGAAAATTGTCCGGTATGCGCAACTGACCTTGCTGTGTTGTAGAGCTCTCAGATAAGATATTTCCTCATTCCTCCCATCTCCTCAAGACTGGTTGGGTTCAGCCCAAAAATGTGTTGCTACACAATGAACAAAATAACTCACGTAAGTCAATAACCCTGTTACATTAAAATAAAACATGTTTAAGAGGCGATAATTTGGGCAAGAACTCCTCTTTATAACACGTATTTATATGTATTGGGGTCTTCTGGCGCCCACATTCCACAAATCACAGCTTTGCGCGGCTAAGATTATAGCAGCGGAATGTGCAAATTGACTCAATATGCCCGCAGAATGCGAGTCAAAATTTATCAGCACTGATCTTCATACCTGACGACACCATGCGTGCTTGCTATACACATATGCAAGGCTGCGCCAATGATACCCCGTACAGCCATAACAGACGATTGGGGCAAGTGCTGTTAGCGAGCATCGATGAAGACCTGCACAGCACACTAGGGGTGGGTGACCAGCACCATGCCCGGCCGTCTTTTTCTTCCCAGTGGCAATGTTTATCCATTGCACCAGATGCTAATTTCTAGCCGATTTAACCTAGGGCAGGCACGGGAAAGATTCAAATAATCGTCACCGGTGTTGGATAGATCAGGAACTCCCTTCCTGGGGACTTTGGTATAAACTCTTCTTGACATGGCAGGAATAGAGCACCTGAGCCGTAAACTTAAATAGAAGGAATTATAATGAGGCAGTGTGGTCCCCGTAACTGCTGAACTTTGTATGAATGACTGGAAAATGGTGGCCGCGAGAGGGGATGCACTTGACCTTGAACTATTATTGTAAACACACGACGACCATTATTCCTATGAAATAACAAAAATGATAAACTCTGGTATGACGTTTATTTTATTTTATTTACGGTCTTGTATGGGTAGCATTAGTCCCCTTACCCTCTTCCCCCCACCCAAAAATATTCTGTTTTCGATCGGTTTCCCTATGGTGGAAGCATTTGGGCTCACCACAGAGCCTGGCAAATGATTTGGTGCTGGCTCATCGCATAGGTGACTCTCCAACTTGTCTGTAGTTACTCCTCACAACCTGGACTCCGAATCGTTCTCTCTCTGAGAGTTTGTACACATCGTGTTATTAAAAGTTTAAGTTGTTATAGACACGAAATTAATGAAGTTGCTGAAAACATCTTAATAAATATTTACATCAGTGCATTGGGGATTGTGCAGTGCTTTGAGATGAGAACTAATTATCAAAATTATAATTTCTGGAAGTTATAATTTAGAGAATGGCTTGGCTATTGATCTGATGTGGTGGTTTGCATTGATTGATATATTGAATCTGTTTTTGATCTTGCCCGGTTCTTTGAAGCACATATTAGAAATATTGTAAGACTGTCACTTGTTCTTCTTCACAACATTGCTATTATATTCTCTTTGCTTTCTCTAGCTGATGCTGATAAGCTAATACACGCCATTATCTACTCTGGACTCGACGACTGTAATGATTTGTTTGTTGGCATATCTGAGAATGTTTTAATAAGCTGCAGTATGCTTAACACGTAGACTTTCGCGACCAATATAATCTATAATAGAGGTTTTTTCTGGGTTAGATCGCGTAAATATATTAACTAATAAGGGTTGTCATGTAAACAGAACATGCCAATTCGTCACTAGTACAGCACACCAGTGTGTTGGATAGCCAAGCCACAATAATTACAATTTGAGTACAATTTAATTACTCGACACTCTGGTAATGAACAAAGGTTTAGCCAAAGATATCCCAAGACTAGCTGAACACTATCTAAAGAACACCTACTTCTTGTTGCAAGGTGACGTCTATAAACAAAAGGAAGGAGAAGCAATGGACTTCCTTTGTCTCCTGTGATATCGAATTTGTACATGGAAGATTTTGAAACAAAAGCAATAGCTTCAAGCACACTAAAACCCTCTGCTTGTTCAGATATGTGAATAACACATTGGTGGTCTGGCCACACGGCAAAGATACACTAACGCATTTGTAAATGATCTGAACTCGCAAAACCCATCCATCCAGTTCATCCATGGAAGTGGAAGCTGACAAACTCTACCATTTCTGTATATTCTGCTCGGACGGGGTAAAAATGTTAAATAACACACAGTGTTCACTGAAAGAAAACGCATACTGACGCATATCTGAATGGAGAGTCACACCATCACCCCACACAGAAATCTGTTCTTCTCAAGACGCTCATTAATCGAGCTAAAAAAGTGTCAGATGGTGACAGTCTGAGAAGTAAAATTCAACATTTTAAAGAAGCGCTGTAAATGAACGGTTACAATGATGCACATGTAGTATTGTAAATTACAGCGGGAGACCACTTGACGGGTAGCACACTTTATTAACTCTTCTCTTGGGCACAATGACACGTGTGGACAACTACAGCTCTTCCTTAGCCACAATAACACGTGTGGACACTACAGCTCTTCCTTAGCCACAATAACACGTGTGGACACTACAGCTCATGCTACACGTTCCACCGGCTACACACACACGGGCTCTCCAGCCCCGTAGCTTCCAGGGGAACCTACAGACCCACCCCAGCTTGGGTATGGGTCACGACCACTGGGTCCTGTGGCCCGGCCCTCACACGGACGTCCGGCCCCGGGTCCCAAGGTCCCGCCTCTGAGCCACACAGGGTCCCGGCCCTTACAAGGACAGTGGGACTATGGGTCTCAGGGCCCTACCTCTTCCTCCTCCGTCTTCTGTCTTCACTGGTCACCAACTCCCCGAGCGCCCGCGCGCACCGCCTTATATAGCCCTCCGCTCCCGAGGAGACGGAGTCTATGCGGACCGCGATGTGAGCACCCACCCTAGTCGACCAATCACGACGCGCTGTTCTACGATCCGTTTTCCCAGCGCGTGTTACCACCACACAACCAATCGCCCGCGCTGCCACACGATCACTCCCTGTCAGCGCGCGTCACCAACACACAGCCAATCACCACCACATAACCCATGACCCCGCGCTGCCCTATGATCCCTCACCGTCAGCGTGCGTCACCGACACACAGCCAATCACCACGCACTGCACACGATCCCTACTGTCAGCGCGTATCACCACTACATCACCCCCTCCCACATAGCTCGCAGCCGGCCCGGCTGCCAAGAACCAAAAAAAAACCCCACTCTCCAAGTGTGCCCCGTAACATTAACCACAATGCAACACAGCAACACAACACAACAACACAACACAACAACACAACACCTGAACGTTAACTAGCAACAAGAACGAACTATGTACAACCGACGAGTAACCGAATAAAAGTTATTTCGAAAAGACCGAGTCCAGTGCCTCCTCGACTCCCGATCCCCCTCCCGCTTGCTCCTTGAACGGAACGATAGAGCGGTCGAATGGACGGGAACGCTGTGACGAGACGGTCCGGCCGACTCGTCCCGCCCCTCCACCTCATGTATTGGGTCAGGAAAAGTTGCGCGATCTAGCGCGAGTCCGCCTGGCCGGTCCGTCGTACGGGACAGGACGCTGTCGACCGTCCGGTGGCTCCGGCAGCCCAGGAAGGCACGGATCGGCCTGGAAGAACCGTCCGTGCCGCGGGGATCCGGTCGCCGGTCATCGGCAGCCGTCAGTTCCGAGACACCTGGGAGCGGATCAGGCGAAAGCATGTGAGGATCAGGCAGAGACATTTCCCTCCCGGGTCGTCGGTCACATCACATGCTCGGTCCTCCGACACAAAGGAAGGCCATATGGTGGCGAGAACGGTTTCAGCCGGGAGGGGTGAACGTACCAACGCCGCTTTCCCCATTTTATCTGCACACACTGGGGCATGCAACCCGCACGACCTCCACGGATCCCCGCCATGGCTTCAATAATTTAGGCGACGTAGCCAAAGGCGCATGAGGGCAATGCAGCCAGATCCTATCGCCCGGTTTCCAATCGTGCACGGACACCTCCGTGCACGCAAGCGCTCGTTGGCGATTTGGCGAGACCTCGAATTAAGCCGTGCGGCCTCCCGTGCCTCAGCCAGTTTCGCAATGTTACATTTAATATGGTCGGCCAACTTGGAATTAGGCCGTGGCACGGAAAGTCCCAGCTGAGTCTCCATGGGCGGATCGGCTCCCGACCGTACATCAGATAAAATGGGGAAAATCCCGTTGCTGGCCATTCTGTACGCGGCGAGGACCCCGGGACCTGCAAGTCCCAGTCAACCTGTGCCTCGCACACCTGCTGGCACAACATGGAAGTTAAAGTTCTGTGGAGTCGCTCCACCATCCCGTCAGTCTGTGGTGGTACGGGAGGTACGCACCTTTTTTGTACCCAACAGGTCGCACACCTCCTGCAGCAATTTGCTCAAAAATTCTTTCCCTGGTCGGTCAGCAAGCGTTCGGGAGCCCCCTTGTCCAAGACGTAGCCTTGGACAAAGGCGTCTGCTACGGCCGCCGCCGACTGGTTGGCGAGTGGCCACGCCATAGGCCATCGGGTAAAGTATTCCACACCAACCAACAGGTACTTGTTACCCCTAGGCATGACAGGAAAAGGCCCCAAAATATCCAGCGCAACGAGCTCGTTAGTGCGCGAGACCTGAATGGACTGCAGCGGTGGATTCGGCGCAACGGGCGGTGGTTTCCGTTTGGCGCAATCCACACACCCCTTCAGTATATTGACCACATCGCTCCCCATCCCGGCCAATAATAGTCACGCTGGAGCAGAGCGAGCGTTTTGTTTACACCCAAATGCAAGAGGCGCTCGTGTCGGCCAGAACGACTTTGCCCCGCATAGCGGAAGGCACGACGAGTGCGTGCCGCCGGGACATATTGTCCCATCTCATTAGCAGGCCCTGCTTAGCAGCCAGGAGCCAGCTTGCTTTCGACCCTCCTCAGGACCCCCCGCCCTGCGACGCCACGCGAGCAGGGAGCTGTCAGCCATCTGGAGTCGGCCCCACTCAACGAGAGACAGTGAGAGCAGCGAGTCCCCGCCCACAGGGGTAGCGGGAACGTCAACCATCGGCGTATTCGCGGCCGCAACCAACTCACTCTCAGGTACAGCACCTGGCGGTTTACAGCGCGCCGACCCCATCAAGCACGCACATTCGGGACGAGGCGACAACCGCGACAGGGCATCCGCGTTGGTGTGGCGCAACCCCTTACGGTAAGTGGTCGTAAATTGATAGTCCTGGAGGACTTCCAACCACCGTGACAATTGGCCTGAGGGTTGGGCGACCCTCAATGAATACTGAAGCGCCGCGTGGTCCATCCAGACCGTAAAATGACGGCCATAGAGATAAGGTCTAAATTGCTGTACAAAAAAAAACAATAGCAGCAACTCGCGACGGGTGACGCAGTAGCACTGTTCCGCAGGCGACAAAACCCTGCTACCATAAGCGACCACCCGTTCAACTCCCCCAACGACCTGTGAAAGCACCCCCCAATGCCCGTGTTACTAGCATCAGTATCCAGCAAGAAGGGACTCGTAAAGTCAGGGTAACGTAAGGGCGGGGCACCCACCAAGGCGTCCCGGAGGAGCAGAACGCGGCCTCCTCCTCTGGCCCCATCGAAACCTGACTCCTTTGGCTGTTAGAGCGTGCAAGGGTTTGGCAATGGTGGCGAAATGCTCAACGAATCGGCGGTAGTAGGAAGCAAAACCAATGAAGCTGCGGACTCAGAAACCGACGTGGGCGTTGGCCATGAACTGACACAGTTCGTCTTCGCGGGATCGGTGGAGATCCCTGAAGAATCGACAATGTGGCCCAAGTACCTTACGGATTGCCGCAAAAGGTGGCATTTTGCCGGTTTAAACTTCAACTTAGCCGATCGCATCCGCAAGAACACCCCTCTCAATCGATGGAGGTGTTCCTCAAAAGTTTTACTGAAAACAATTACATCGTCGAGGTAAATTAAGCAAGTATCCCATTGCAGACCCGACAAAACCAGTTCCATGAGGTGCTGAAACGTCGCGGGAGCGGAATGGAGCCCCATGGGCAAGCGGTTGAACTGGAACAGGCCCCCTGGGGTCCGGAATGCGGTCTTAGGTTTAGACTCATCATCGAGTGGCAACTGCCAGAATCCCAACAGTAAGTCAAGCGTAGAAAAATACCGCACCCCGGACAATGCGTCCAGGGACTCATCCATCCTAGGGAGCGGATATGCGTCAGCCACAGAGATTTTATTAAGGCGACGGAAATTTACACAAAAACGCAAGGACCCGTCTTGCTTCTTAACCAGCACGATAGGTGCTCCCACGGACTGGATGAGGGCGAAATGATGTCGGCCGTCAGCATGTCATTGACTGCCGATTGAACGTGTTCCTTCTCGGCAGACTCAGCCGAAGGGATTCTGCCGGACTGGTGCCGCGTCACCTGTTTCAATGTGGTGGCGTAACAGGTCCGTGCACCCAATATCATATTTGTGCTTGCTGAACACATCGGAGAATTCGATGAGCAGAGCACGCAGCGCACCCAATTGCACCCTTGACAAATCAGTGGAGTCCGCACACAGCAAAGCGACCATCCAAGGTCATCACCCGGTAGAATTTTCTGCGCCGGGACGGGATCAACATGTGCAATAAGGCGCTCTTCCGCAGGACCCGTGCCGCATGAGCAAGCACGGTGCCCTGCGGAATAACGGCCGGCCGCGAACCAGCGTTTAAAACCATAACAAACGGGTCCTCGTCAGCCCGAACCAACGTTTGAGCCACTGCCAAATCCAGACCGCCGACAGCTCTATTCGATGGACCCAAAAGCACGCCTTGTCCCGCAGTCTCTCCACCCAATGGCTTCCGCAACCGGAGGGGTATCAACATCTGCGAACCCGGGGGCACGTGCACCGTCTGTGTCGCTAGCGCTTGGATCGTCGCGCACGCCGTCCGTATTTCAGTAGGATTAGACAAAAATGAAATACGGCGACCCGATGGCAGCTCAATACAACGTTGATCCACGAGAATTTTAATGGGCATCTTAGCCAAAAATCTGTGCCCAATAGACAAGGAACCGCTAGGGAAGAGGAGACGAAAACAGGTCCCGCCAATTTAATATCCCCTATGCAAATGGTCGCCCGAATCTGACCGATAATACCCAATGAGCCCTCATTTGCAGCGTAAAATGGCACGTCCACCGGAAGCAGAGGTCGACATTGGACGGGAGAATGTTATAAATGAGGTCGGAAATTATAGTCGCCGACGCTCCCGTGTCCACCAACACCCTGACCTTGACCCCGTCTATGAATCCCGTAACGACCGAGGAACCAGCCGACGCAGCCACTATTCTGTGGCCCAACTCGGACCATTTAATGTCCCCCGGACCCATACGAACCCCCTCTCCGAACCGAATCCCCGACCCCCAATCGCACATTCTCCACCGCAAAGCGATGGCCCATGTGTGTCGTGTATGTAGGCCGAACATGTGAAGTGCCGCGACTTGCCGGGGGTAGTTGGGACGACTTGGGGCCTTGGTCGTCGTCCAGCCGAGGTCCCGTGGCCCGCTGACGTGGAGCGTGGCACCCGGACGCCACGTGGCCCGAAGGCCGCAGTCGTAGCACGTGATGAGGGATGTCAGAGGTCTCGGTTGCTCCAGCTTGCGGGTCGATCGCAGAGGCGAACGACCCCCNGACCTCCAATCCCCCGATCGTGCTGCAGCGAACCCCTCCTCCCGTGGGTGAACGACCTGGGGCTCAGTGACCACCGTGGCCGGAGCTGAGACCACGGCAGCAGGGCAGACGACCACCTGTTTCCGCTTCAGGACCTCGTGCACCTGGATACTCGTTGCAACACGCAACGAACATATGTCGACTTCGTCGGCTGTGTTGATGGGACCCCCAGGTCGTGCGCCAACTTCAGCAGTTGTTCCAAAACCATAGAGTCCTGCCCCTCCTCGTTCATACGAGGGAACGCGGCGTCCGCGAGGGCCAACAACGCCGTGCGGTAGGCGAGCGCGGTCTCCGTGTCCGCCTTCCGTCGTTCGTAAAATTGGTGGCGGCAGGCCGAAGGTGGGCCGTACACCTTGGCCATGAGGCCCAGCGCAGCCTTGAGCGTGGAGCGGGCCGATCTCGGTGCGGACCTGAAGGCCGCGAGCGCGTCGTCGTCCAACATGGCAGGCAGTGCCCGCAGCGCCGTAGCGTCGGACCAGGCCGACATCTCTTGATGGGCGAGAAATCTTCGCTGGAATGTGCCCCAGTCACCCCCTTCCGCTTTGAAGGCTGTCAATGCGGGAAGACGCTGCTGGAAAATAATGTCGTCCTCCGCCTCGTGACTGTCCCGCGCCGCACCGTCGACATGCAAAATGGCGGCCCCTGTGGCGGGTGGCTGATGGCGGCCCGTAGCGCCTGCTGATGACGTGAGCGGCAGAGATTGGAGGACCCCCGCCACGTGTTGCTCGCGATTCCTGCCAACAGATGGTCGATCGGCAGAAATGGCGGGAATTTCAAAGTTATTTTGGCGGGAATCTGCAACGCGTCCCCTTTCAATGTCCGTCGGCGTCCTCGCTTCCCCAGCCGTGGTGATCTCCGCTAGGATGGACGCCGCGCGAGTAGCAGCTCTGCCAGGCGGGAGTGCGCGTCGCGGAGTCCGGCATCAGCCCCCAGCGGCTCGTTGGGCGCCCATGAGGGGTCCTGTGGCGCCGGCATGTCCTCCTCTTCTCCCCCGATGCCTGCTGGCCCGAGTCGTCGTGGTTTTCCTCCCGGTCACGCTCGTGAGTCCGATGAGTCTTCCTGGTATCCATGGCAGGAAGACTGTTTCACTCCTGACGCCAGTTGTAGTATTGTAAATTACAGCGGGAGACCACTTGACGGGTAGCACACTTTATTAACTCTTCTCTTGGGCACAATGACACGTGTGGACAACTACAGCTCTTCCTTAGCCACAATAACACGTGTGGACACTACAGCTCTTCCTTAGCCACAATAACACGTGTGGACACCACAGCTCACACTACACGTTCCACCCGGCTACACACACACGGGCTCTCCAGCCCCGTAGCTTCCAGGGGAACCTACAGACCCACCCCAGCTTGGGTATGGGTCACGACCACTGGGTCCCGTGGCCCGGCCCTCACACGGACGTCCGGCCCCGGGTCCCAAGGTCCCGCCTCTGAGCCACACAGGGTCCCGGCCCTTACAAGGACAGCGGGACTAGGGGTCTCAGGGCCCTACCTCTTCCTCCTCCGTCTTCTGTCTTCACTGGTCACCAACTCCCGAGCGCCCGCGCGCACCGCCTTATATAGCCCTCCGCTCCCGAGGAGACGGAGTCTATGCGGACCGCAATGTGAGCACCCACCCTAGTCGACCAATCACGACACACTGTTCCTACGATCCGTTTTCCCAGCGCGTGTTACCACCACACAACCAATCGCCCCGTGCTGCCACACGATCACTCCCTGTCAGCGCGCGTCACCAACACACAGCCAATCACCACCACATAACCCATGACCCGCGCTGCCCTATGATCCCTCACTGTCAGCGCGCGTCACCGACACACAGCCAATCACCACGCGCTGCCACACGATCCCTACTGTCAGCGCGTATCACCACTACACACACATCAACAAGGCATTGAATGTCAAATCCAAATCAAATAACCCGAGCATTGAAATTTCCAAGTAATTAAAACGATCAAAAAACCGTACCATGCCGTAGTACTGATAAACTAGCCAGATGTTTGGAAAAACAAAACATCCAAGTCAGATTTGGCACGGTACATAAATACAGAAAATAATATCTGGTACGAAAGATGTATTACAGAAGCTATCAACAGAAGGTTTGTACAGATTAACTGCACGTGTGGAAAATGTTATGCTGGGAAAACAGAACAAATGATCAGCACGAGACTAAAAGAACGTCAGAGAAATATGAAATTCTCCAAAATATAACTGTCAGCAGTTGCAGAACAGGCGTGCAACAAAGACACTCAATTGTTTTTGATAATGTTGAAGTTCCGTGCAAAACTAGCTATTACTGGCCAAGACTAATTCGAGAATATATCAAATTAAAGAAATAAAATAATTTTAACCGTTCATAGCTACCTCCTTCGTGCTGCGTGGAAGCGAATCATCAAATAATTGAATTATTTAAATGCTGCCTATAAAGGGCACCATACTTCAAAGGGAATTACCGTTGGTAAGGCTATTTTAATACACACAATAGACAGGAAGGACAAGATCAAAGGCTCACATAATGCACATGCAAATGTACGTTGACTCATTATTCCCCCCCCCCCCCCCCCCCACTTTGCGCAAGAGCACAGAAGTGTAGTTACAACATCTACGCCTCTGTATAAGGTACGAAACAGTTAGACTTCTCAAATCTGGCAGTTGCTGATGAAGCTAATTTAATTATTGGCGAAACGTCGTACTCAGATTGTAAATGTTGCAGCTTGGCTCTCCAACACACCGGTGCGCTGTTCTTGTGACGAATTGACACGTTCTGTTTACGTGACAACCCTTACTGGTTGGCTGTGTCGAGTGGTGGCGGGTTTTAATGGCACATTTATACAGGGTGTTTTAAAAGGTGGACCCAATTTCAAAGCAGTACTGTCTTGAAATCGGGTCTATCTCTTTGAGACACCCTGTATATTTACGTGATCTAACCCAAAAAAATCTACTATGGATGATAATACTCATATGTGAACTAACTGCCTGGTATCTCAGCGGCTTTGGAATCAGAAAGTTGAGTTCAAACCCTGGTTGGGGTTGACTAATCCCATCATCCTTAATGGGTAGATAAAATGACACTACTTTGTGGGGAAGTCCAGTCAGATGAAGTCAAGTCAGTCTCATTTGCAAGTAGCCGGGGTCATAAAAATAATAAAATTCATTGCACAATGATTGCTACACTGCCGCTGTCTACCCAGACATAAAAAAGCGTCACACGATATCAATGCTGCTTGTCTTGAGAATAGAAATCGCTCCCGTCATAGAAAAGTGGAATTATCACCATCACCGGAAGAGGGCTGTAAGCAGGAGATAATCACCACCTAAATTCTTATTTTAGGAACAAATGACTCACTTTAGACAAACATGATGAGTGTCACAGACTTCATCAGTGCATCACACGAGTTGCTTGGTGGTTATCGTGAGGTGAGCTCACCGACCAATGACAAGTCACCTGGTGAGGAACTCACAATTAACATAACCAACATAGTCTCAGTACCATGTAAACAGGCGTGTCTCGCTTCACGAACGAGATACGTTCCGTGGAAAATGCTCGATAAGCAAATACTCGTCAAACAATCATCGTTATCCATAGACTCCCATGCTAAAAGCTGAGCTACGTTTCAGCCCCATAATATTCCACTCTTGAGCAACTTTATTACCGTGAGAGATACAAATTAGAATTAAAAAATAAGTAATAAAACATCAAATGTAACACCACACGTGAAGAACCACAGTGCTTGCAGGTACCACAGCTCCCACACTCACCCCTTTCCCCACCCCTCCCCCTTCCCTCACCTCTCCCCCACCAACCCCTCCCCCAACCCGCCCACTTCCCCCCACCCCTCCCCTCACTACTCCCTCACCCCTCCACCCCTCTCCTTCCTGCTGCTGCTGGAGGAGACTTGTTGATGCCACTGCTGGCGTCAGGGCCTGAGGCTGAGAGAGCGGCAGAGGCGGCGACACGGGGAGCCGGGCCGCGTGTGCGCGTGTCAGGGGCGAAAGACGTGGGCGACTCAACACTTCACAGCGTGGGTGAGTGTGGGGAGTCTACACGGGGTCTTTTTATTTTTGTTAACGAACGTCTCTCTGTGTGTGCAAGATGGTGTAGCACGTGTGTGTGTGCACAATGGGCGGTATGGAGGTCAGTGTGTGTGTGTAACTCAAATGGCTACCTGGGGCGGTGTGTAAACATCGCACACAAAGGCGGTCCGGCGTGGTTCTGACCACCGACCCCTCATGTACTATGCCTTCATAGGGGCTAAATACCAGCACTTGCCCCACCAGTCTGTGGAACTACATGGGGGATGTTTGTGTTGGAGCTCGTGCTGTAGGCACGGAGGCGGCTCGGGAAGGACGCTGCTCCTGGGCAGTTTATTTTACTATCATATCCAGGTCTGGTTGTGGATTTGATTATTTTTTAAATCCTTTATATTAAGTTCGCTTGCTTGCGTGCTTGCTTGCTTGCTTACGACCGTGCAAACCTTTCGGTCGTTTTTTAACCCACTTCCCGTGATCCAATCGAGCTGACATTTTGCACACAGACTCGTTGTGCGAGACAATTAATGTTCGTGAAAATTTTTTCCAAAATTTTACACTGTTTAGGGAAAACAAATTAAATATTTAATTACCAATTGTTTAATACTGCAGACAATCATCTGACCCATAGGTGGCAGCCATCTCAAGCCAGAGGACGAGAGGACTCTAGCCGCCACGCATATAAAGGATTTAGAGTGAAAAACTTTGTTTGTACGGGTTACTTTTTTGTTGTTTTGATCCATATACGATTGGCGAGATGTTTCCTGCTTAATTCTGGTGCATTTGCTGCTTTTTTCAGTGTATCTGCACTGGGCGTATTGGTTGGATTTGGTGTTTGTCACGTGAGCTTCAAAACAAAATATTTTATTTTTAGCTATTCGCATTTTCAGAAGCGACGGCTACACATGATAGCTCAATTAAGTGGCTTGTCATGTGGACATTTGTAACAGCCAAATAATCAAACACATGTTTCTAAATGTGGAGGGGAAAACCGGAGGACCCAGAAAAAAATCCACGTGACCACGGGAGAACTTACAAACTCCAAATATGCAGTCGTCAGGGTTGAGATTGAACCCACGACCTCCTGCATACGAGGCAATGGAGATACCATCTCACCACCGCGGCGTCCCATATTCATCTGACGCGGTATACTGGTACAGCGCCTGGTGGCCTTGGTCACTTTACTACCCTTTGCATCACCGTAATATATGGTCAATCGTTTTTTAAAGAAATGTGCTTATTTAAAAGCCACGGTTTTTGTTGCAGACTCGATTGACTCCCACCTCCCGATTTACAGACATTTTCAATGGGGGCTGAAGTCTGTTACTCGTGCCCAGTCAGTCAAGTGAGAGAGCGAGAAACCCCACTGTCCCGTTCACTCCATGGTGTTGCCTATGAGACTCATTCCCACGTAGAAGCCTGAATTTACAATGACGGTATACTGGAGTGGAACCCACCTCGCTGTACATTTTTGAATGCAATTAAAAAGTCGCTTTTTATCAAGTGTGCCAAGCAACTGGGAGTCTTGTCTTTCATAGTACAGGACTCGATTTGTTCTGTTTCGCCTCTTTTGTTGGTAAAGCTACGGTCTTGTTTATGATCCCTCCACTGGCTCCCAATTCATTTGTCAATCAAATACAAGATCGCCCTCGCCGTCTTGAAAATCTTCACTGGTCTCACTTCTGCCTGCCACCCCTCTCATGGGTACCCGTGGTGGCGAGATGTTAATTCTCTAGCCTGGTATGGAGGAGGTCTTGGGGTCGGTCCTGACCCTGATGCCTGTTGTATACTTGATGTTTGAAGTTCTCCCGTGGTCGTGTGGATATTTGCTCCGAGTCATCTGGGTTTTCCGACCAAAATTAACCACGTGAATCCGACATAGGCTCTTATTACATCACCCCCCCCCCCCCCCCNGGTGCCCCCGGTGAAAAAGACAGCCGTCTCGGCTGGGAAAAGGGTGACAAGCCGATTCCATAAAATTGCTTATTAGGGCGTCAAAGACGCATTAACCATGAAGGGGCGAAATGGGCGTCTATGCGCCGAACAAAATTTAAAATTCACCCATGAATAAACAGACATACATTAGGGCGCCCCTGCAGCGCGGTAACAACCGGGAAGGGACTGCAAGGCAATCAATGCTATCGAAACGGAAGAGATTTCGACCGCGTACGCGACGCGGGACCCTCTCCGCTTCCTGCGCACGGTTGCCTTGCCGCCGGATCAACAGGAGGTGGTTGGTATGAAGAAGAAGAAGGAGGATGTTCGGTTACGGTCGTGTTCAGGGCAGGTCCCGTTGGAGGAGGGATGGCGGGGTCTCATCAGCCCTCAAAACCTGTTCATCTGCGGGTGGCACAACACAGTCCCGCTGGGGATCAACGGGTGAGGCAAGCGGCATATTCGGCACAGCAGACCCCGGCAGGTCAACAAGTGGAGATGAGGGGTCGGCACGCGGGTCAACGTAGGGTTTGAGTCGCGACGAATGGACGTCCCACCGACGTTTTCCGTATTGGACGCGAACACTCTGTGGGTTCCGAATGTCCACCAACGTCACAGGCCCCCGCCAAGGCCTGTGCAGTTTAGGGGATGTGCCCACCGGCACCTGAGGGCAGTGGAGCCATGCCAGATCGCCCACCGACCAGGGCATGTGGGTACGCGATTGACGCGCACACCTCTCGTTCCTTGCCTGCGTACGGGCCGTCGCACATCTGGCGGCCTCTAGCGCCTCTGTAACCCGTTCAAGCGAGTCCCGTACGTGATCAGGCAAGGAAAGGGACGGCTGTTTCCTCGGCGTACCAGCTGTACATCAATGGGGGGTACGTTCTCACGACCATACATCAAGAAAAATGGCAAATATCCCGTGGACGCGTGCAGAACCATGCGGTATGCCGCTAAGACGCCCGGTATGTGCAAGTCCCAATCGGTCTGCTTTTCACTCACCGTGTGACAAAGCATAGCCGAAAGGGTGCGGTTAAATCGTTCCACCATGCCGTCCGTTTGCGGATGGTAAGGGGAAGTGCGGATTTTCTTTGTGCCCAGCGCATCGCAAACATCCTTGAGCAATTTGGAGGAGAAGTTACGTCCCTGATCCGTGAGCAGCCTCTCGGTGCTCCTTTATCCATGACATAACCATTCACGAAAGCATCGGTGATGGACGCGGCCGTCTGGTCAGGCAGAGGCCAGGCCATAGGCCATCGAAAAAATATTCTACCCCGACCAGAAGGTATTTGTTGCCCCTAGCCGATGGAGGGAACGGCCCGAGGATGTCCAGAGCAACTAATTCGTTTATACGGGATACCTCAATGGAACGTAATGGCGGCACATAATGTTTCCGAGGCGGTTTCCTCTTCGCACAATCATCGCATGACCGGACAAAGTCATTGACGTCTGCCGTCATGCCGGGCCAAAAGAAATCTTTCCGCATTGCGGCCAAAGTCTTTTGCACGCCGAGGTGCATTAATTTGTCAGCGTGCAGAGCGCGAAGCAGGTCATGGCGAAGGGATGTAGGCACGACCAGGCGTGGTCGGTCAGACAATCCATCGTACACATTAATAGTCCCGCCTGGCCCCGGAACATCCGCCACTTCCATCCGCCAAATGAGCTCTCGGTTTCCCGATCAATTTCTGCAGCGGAGCCAGAGAGGCATCGGCCTCCTGCTCGCGTAGCCAAACCGAGTGCGGCAGCCGCAGGGTATCATCAGTATCCACTGGCACATCCTGGCCGTCCTTGTTCGACATTGCCCCCATTACCGGACAGGGCGAGGTAAGCGGCGCCCCGCAGCGGTGCATACCCGTCAGACAAGTGCACGGGGGAATGGGTGGTAACCTGGAGAGCGCGTCCGCGTTGGCGTGGCGAAACACCCTTGCGGTACGTGATATCGAAGGAAAATTCCTGTAACGATTCCAACCACCGAGCCAATTGGCCTGATGGTTGGTCCAATTTCAACGAGTATTGCAAAGCCGCGTGATCAGTGCGAACGAGGAATTTCCTTCCATACAGGTACGGCCCGTACAGGCGAACAAAATGCACGATTGCCAAAAGTTCCCGCCTTGTCACGCAATATCGTGTTTCTGCCGGGGACAGAACCCTGCTGCCGTATGCAACCACTCGTTCAACTCCATCTTTACGTTGCGATAAAACGGCCCTGATGCCGATATCGCTAGCATCCGTGTCAAGGATGAACGGCTGGGAAAAGTCTGGGTAGTCGAGCGTAGGCGCAGTGGCGAGTGATCCCGGAGCGAGTGAAAAGAGCGTTCCTCCTCCAGACCCAATTTAGGCCTTTGATTTTTGCCCGTCAGAATATGCAGTGGTTTAGCCAGTGTGGCAAAGTTCTTAACAAACCAGCGATAGTAGGATGCAAACCCAATAAAGCGCCGAACGTCGCCCACCGAAGTGGATGTAGGCCACTCTCGGACAAATCGCGTTTTCTGAGGGTCAGTGGACACGCCGTCCGAACTGACGATATGACCCAAGTAACGGACGGAGTGTTGCAAAAGGTGGCATTTCTTGGGTTTAAACTTTAGGTCAGCCGACCGCATCCTCTGAAAGACAGTCTCCAGGCATTGGAGGTGTTCCTCGAACGTGCGGTTAAAACGATAATATTGTCTAAATATATGAGGCATGTCTCCCACTGTAGTCCCGCCAGTACCAGTTCCATCAGGCGTTGGAACGTCGCCGGAGCCGCATTTAAGCCCATGGGTAAGCGGTTAAACTCGGAGGCCTTGTGGCGTGCGGAATGCCGTCTTGGGTTTTGACGCGTCATCGAGGGGGAGCTGCCAAAAGCCCGAGGACAGATCGAGGGTGGAGAAGAATTTTGCCTCTGACAAAGCGTCCAATGAGTCATCCATCCGTGGTAAAGGGTATGCGTCCGCCACGGATATCTTATTCAACCGGCGGAAAGCTACGCAAAATCTCGTCCCACCATCCTTTTCTTAACCAGTACCACTGGCGCGCCCCACGGACTGTTGGACGGCGAAATAATATCCGCCGCCAACATCTCGTCTACCGCGCTGCGCACGTGTTCCCTTTCTGCAGGGCTCATGCGATGCGGATGCATACAAATCGGAGGTGTCGCACCGGTGTCAATATGGTGCGACAAAAGCGACGTGCGGCCGAGATCCAAATCATTTTTACTGAAAACGTCAGCATACTGTAATAACAACGAATGCAAAGCAGTCCTCTGCGCGTTTAATAAGGATGAATTTTCCCCGCACAAGTCCGCGATCCACCGTTCCTGTGAACGATCGCGTGGTGGTCCATCGGTGGGTGTTTTAATATGTGGCTTTCCGTCAAAAGTGGCGAATCGGTAGTGGCGTGAGCCAATACCGATCCAGCTGGGAAAACGACCCGGTCTGGCCCCCATTCAACACCTGTATGAACGGGGCCTGACCCGGCCGTACGATCGTTTGGGCCGCCACCAAGGAAAAAGATTTAGACACCGAATTTGACGGGGATAATAACACACCATCGTACCATCCTTAACCTGAAGGGGTTTACGGTAACGCAATGGATAAGCATTTGTGAGCCTGATGGAACTTCTACTGTGGCAGCGACCATGGCGTTAACAGCATTACCGGTGGCGAACGGGCCAGCAGGGAAGGCAGGAACGACATCCTACGACCCCCGGCATTTCTAAACAATCCTGGTCGACCAGTATCTTAAGTGGCATGCGGCGCAAGAAATCGGTGCCTAATAGGCATGGGACGGCCAGTGAGCGCGAGATCAACACCGATCCTTTGGCGGTAATATTACCGATAGCAATACGCACATCGACTTGACCGAAAATACCCATGCTACCCCCATTTGCGGCTATACACGCATCATTAACCCGGCGGATTCGCGACGTGGGAATAGACAAAATATGAAAAATAACATCAGAAATGATGGTGGCAGACGCACCAGTGTCCACCAAAATACGGACGTCGATGCCCTCGATGGTACCCCGTACCGTCGACGAACCCGACGCCGCAGCCACAACCCTATGAGTAATTTTTTTCCATTGTGTAGTAGAGCGTGGTAATGACACCGAAGAATCACAATTGTCATTGGAAGTGCAACTATGTGTGCGACCTGCCGGGTGTCCGATTTGTGCCGACTCGCCCGAAGGTGTTGCGGCTCCGCGCTCGGTGGAGGAGATGGAGGCCCACTCGGCGGAAGCGGCGAAGGCAGAGGCCGGCAGTGGCAGTCGCGGGCAAAATGGCCTCGTCGGCCACACTTGAAGCACGTGGCCGTCGTCGGCCGGCGGTCGGTCGATCCGGCCGCCGCACGTGGTCGGCTTGCGTAGTCACCACTCCGGTCGTGCAGCCGCCGTCTCGGGATCCAGTGCGGAACAGCAGCCACCTCCTCGTCGTCGCCGGACTCGTCGGAGCAGTGGACGACCCGTCGTGGAGACCACCCTAAAGTTGGCCCGTCGATTTCGGGTTTCCCCGTCCATGCCGCCATCTGATCCCAGTGCTTGATGTTAAATTTAGCGTCCAAGCAGCGCGCCACCCATCGCGATGTAAGCGGTTCGTGGCCGCATACCGGCAGCGAGATGTTGAGTTCCTGGGACAGCTCTAGCATACGGGAAAGGATGAGAGGATCGAGGTGATCAGCCGTCGCGTCGGGGTAAGCGGCCATGGCCAACGCCACCAGCGCCCCCGATAAGCCAAAGGCGACTCCTCTGATCCTCGACGACGTGACATAAATTTTCTCGTGGCTGCCGTCGGCGGGTCGTAAAACTCCGCCATTTCTGCGAAAGCATCATGAAGCGTCTTCTTCTTGGACGCCGGGATTGATCGGAAGACCGCCAGGGAAAGATCGTCCAGCAGCGTGGGCAGCGCTTCCAGCGCCTCCGCCTCCGTCCATCGCATGGATCTGAAGGCCGACTCAAAGCGCCACGTAAAAGCACTCCAATCGCCCCCGGCAATAAATTCCTTAATCTGTGGAAGCCGATGTCCACGGTGGCAGGCAGACGCCTCGAGGGTCTCCACTTGCGCTTCCCGCGTTCTGTGCGTCTCCGACAAAATGGCGTCCGGCGGCCGCGTGGTGGCAGCCTTGCGCAAGATGGCATCGAAAGGCTCCGTCGCCGCCGCCCGCCCAAGATGGAGGCCTCTCCCCACGTGGCAGGAGCAATGGCGGACGTCATTTCCCGCCGAAGATCCTGGTCCTCGGCATTGAGCTGAACCGCAGGCGGCCGACCCAGGCCCGTAGAGGTGTCAATGTTTACTCTTTTCATAATTCTTGTAGAGATGTGTGCTGTATGAGAGTGGAGGACGGTGCCTCCTGCGACTACCTCGTCTCCAACTGAGGGTGTGCGTGACACATGCCACCTGCACACACACACAAGCCTCGAGCGAGAAGGAAGAAGAGACCTACGACACATGTTTACGTGGGATTTTTTTGTTATATTTACTGTAGTTTGAATTATGGCTCTTTCATAAGAAAGTTTTATATGACTAAAGCTATGGCTTGCATGAGCTCTTCAGAGGGGTATGACAGAGAGCAATTATACAACTGGGAGTATAGTTATTAATAAAGTGAGAGCAGGGCAACATCGATAACCTTACTCTGAAAACTAGTCTCATTTATTTAATATCTGCACAATAAAGTATAAATATTTCTTCCTGTAATATTTTCATTTAACCTGCAATCATGAGCAAAACAGAGGGTAAACCGATTTGTGTGGGGTGATTGGGAGCCGTGCCCTCTGGCTATTTATTCTCCCTTATTTGGGACTGATTGGGGATTGTTGAGTTCCTTTCCCTCCTAAAGGTCGGGCTAAAGATCGGAAGAGCATGATTAGAGGGGGGGTGGGAGGGTGGGGGAGAGATACCAGGTGTGTGTGCCTTTTTTCTTTCTGGGGACAACTGTCGTTCAGAGCCTAGCAGAGTGGTATGATTCCTGTCACCCTTTCCAGCTCCAAATCCCCCGTCGACTGGTTACTGTTTTTCCTCATTACGTCCAGGTGTTTCATGTTACGTGGGATTCTCAAGGAATGCGATCCGTATCACCTCATATTCTCGTTTTTTATTCCCTTTAAGCTTGTAGCTGAGGTGTTCCATTGCTCCTAAGGCCTTTAAAGATGTATACCAAAGTCTGCAGTTTCCCAGGATAGTTTACCTTGCCATGGTGAAGAAGGCTTGGAGTAATGTGTGTGTTGGTGTTTGGATACCCCACCAGTTTCACGCCCCACAGGGATGAATCCACTGACCTCTATGCCACAGATCAAGTTGAAGTAGTTGGCAATGTTCCAGTAAAAATCTCCAATCGAAAAAGCACGCGGTTATGTCTCTGTAGTGCATTGTGGGCATCTGAGACAATCTGGAGAAGAGTTAGAGAATTTTGCACTCCGTTAGTTAGGTAAACTCCATGCATGCATTTTAATTGGATAACTTTCAAGGGGAGCATTAAAGGACCAGTTGCCAAGGCTCGCTATGTCTGGGGTGGGGGGTGGATGTCAGACCCCAGCAGTGCTTCCCACAGTTTATTGGTTTTTAGTCTGATCGGCTCATCCCGAGTCGAGGTGATGGCACGCCTTTGATAGTTTGTGCTTTTTTCTCCACGAGCCAGTCCATTCTGGGTGGGTGCTCTCGGCAAGGTTTTTGTTTGCAGCCTTGGTGATGGTGTCCCTGCTTTGTGTGACTGTGGGATATCGTGTCGTGCCTGTATGAGATGGAAATAATGCATTTTCTTTTGGGTCAACAGGTCCCCGATCTTATCAATACTATCAGCTTTTTCAATGCTGGCCAATTGATTCCCTTACCCTGTATTTTAACGGATGCAGTGAGAGAAAGAACGGAATCTGTCTATTTCTGCAGACTCGGAGGATGGTGGCAATGGTCCAGAGCGGCTTTGAGGCCCCGTGGATTATCTTTGATGGGGGGCGAGAGAACAATTCTGAAAAGCTACCAGGGGCTGATGGAACATGCTTCCCACTTATTCCAATTCACCCGCTTTTCTGAGTTTATCCAGTGTTTGATGTTCAGTTTTATCCTTAATGCGTATCGGCACATGGTTATTTGATGAAGAATCTAATTACAAATATCGGAGAGCATAGATGCAGAGAATCGTGTGGCAGAGAATGGCAGCACAAGAGTTTTCACCAAGCATCTTCTGGAAACTCCTCGGGGTGGCCTCACTACCTGTACCCACGAGGAATCACACTGCCCCTTCACTCTCTGTTGTGAAATGGGTGCTCATCACGTGATGGTAAATAACACGTTATAATATTTTCTACATAATACATGATGATATAATTTCCCGAGGATAATCATCAAAGTGAGAGTGGTGTTACAGGAGATATTGCACTGAGCGATGAACCTGGTCACATACGTTTGATTCCTTGCCATGGTGAATGTCAGTGGCAGGTGAAATGTAAATCAATCCTGCTTCTCCCCTCAATAACCCACACGGTGAAGTATGGTCAAGAAACATCTACGACTTTAAAAACATGTGGACTCCTGCATGAGTTCCACAAAATAAATACATCTCTCTTATTATTATAGGCTTCAATCGCCTGCGATGTGATGACTAGACTGGTGGCCAATGATGGCTGCTTGAGCCACATTGTTTATGAATTATGTATTATTAAATCGAGCAACTGTTTTAAGTCATACTCTTTGGTTCTTTCGGTAAAGTAACGTAGGTAGAAAAATTAAATAAAACCAAAAATAATTTATCACGACGTTTCGATCGCAACACAAGCGGTCGACCTCAAGCGGAAAAAATAATCCAGCAGTGGAACTGCTGAACCAGCGAGAGAGCTGTTACAACAAGAGGTTATTAATGTGTTGATGGGCAAGCAAGCGGGGTCTGAGCTGGAAATGAATTCTATCCCCGCAAGCACGTCAGTTGTGTTGAGATTAGGGAGAGAGAGATTAGGGAGAGAGATTAGCATGAAATGAGTTTCCGTCGCCGCATAATCGTCCCCGCATATGCGCACAACAACAGTGTTAATGGGAGATTAGCAACATGTTGATAGGAGAGATTAGGCAGGGAGATTAGGGCGATTAGCAAGTTAATGTCATGTCTATGTGTGACACAAGCTGTGGCGCTGCCAACTGCACTGTGGGCAAGCGCGTCCACGCAAGAGAACCACCGCAACAGTGGTCGTGCCAGTGAGACACAAAGACCATCACACAGCTATAACCATCGATACATCGAGGCTAAGAGAGCAGAGGTGGCCATGTTAGTGAGACCCCAGCCCGTTAATGCAGAGGCACCTAACAGCGCAATGCATCTTAGAGAGTCGGAGATAACAGCCAAACGGCAGGGAAGAATGGAAGCACCATTGCAAGTTAGGACTTTGCTTGGTTAATAACGTCCTTCCAATGATTGCTCAGCTTATTCCCATCTTCTCGGTTGAAATTGTCTCTGTTTTATATATCTGGATGGCTTCATGGACAAATCTTTGATGGTAGCCCAAAGGATTTGCAGAGTACATTGGTCTCAGAAAAAACAATATCGTGCGAGCCCACTGCGTTATAACAATAAACAGCCACTCCAGAGGTATTGGTTCTGCCGGGATTCAAATCTGCCTTGTGTTCGCAAGCACGGTCCAAGACATGTCGTTTCGTGTCCCCAATGTAACTACTGCTGCAGACACAACTTGGTTTTTAGACACCAGGGTATTGCATGTCAGGAATGACATCCTTCACAGATGGGATCAAATCACGTATTTTGTGTACTGTATTGAATCGGACCTGGATCTTGTGTTTGTTTAAGATTTTGGAAATCTTTTTGGTAACACCTGCTATGTATGGCAAGGTGATGGTTTTGATTGGGTCCTCAGATTGTTGTCTCCCCATGGTTGGGGCTACAGCTTTGCGGATTGTGTGTTCTGAGTATCTATTCATCTTGAGGGCTTGGTGTACGTGCTCCAGTTCACTGGCTAGGTGGCGCTGGTCGGAGATGCAGCAGGCCCTATGGTGTAGTGTTTTGATGAGGGAGTTATTCTGGGCCGGATGGTGGTGGGGGTCAGGCTTTAGATAGGAATCCGTGTGGGTGGCTTTCCTGCAGATGGAATGTCCCAACGAGCCATCAGGCCTCTTCTCGATCAAAACATCCAAGAATGGTAGCTTGCCATCATTTTCCACTTCCATTGGGAATTTGATGGCTGGGTGTATGGAATTGATGTGGTTGAAAAACTCGTTCAGTGCTGGCTGGCCATGTGGCCAGATGACAAAAGTGTCATCTACGTATCTCTTCCACAGGGAAGGACGCAGGGTGGATGTCAGGATGGCATCAGTTTCAAATTTCTCCATGGAAACATTCGCTACCACTGGTGATAAGGGAGAACCCATAGAGGTACCTTCATTTTGTTTGTGGAATGTGCCATTCCAGATTAAGTAAGTGTTGGTAAGGCAGTGCCTCACCAAAGTTGGTACATCATGATTCAGTCCCTGTTGGAACAAGTCTTCAATGATTGCTAAGGTGTCAGGTACAGGTATCTTGGTGAACAGAGAGACTACATCGAAGCTGACAAGCAAATCATCCGGAGACAATGAAATGTCCTTGATTAGAGAAAGAAAGTGAGCTGAATTAAGTACTGCTGAGATGGTCTTGCCCGTGAATCGAAGCAGGGTCTCAGACAGTCTGTTGCTGATGAATTCGTTCAGAATAGATCCTCCAACCTGAACGGATGATCTCGCACAGTGGCGTTGTTGACGAGAGACAATTGAGGCTCAGTCCTTGCTCATTTTCCAAAATTAATTGGCACTCGTGGCTCCTTATGGGTGGCGCCGAGATCACAAGTCAAGGACACTGAAGTGCTGTGACAAAGGGCCATTGCCTGAATTGTCCGTTACTATAAACATTTCATTTTAAAGCGTGATTGAGGGGAGCAATTAGGGGGAACAATTAAGGGGGCTATTGGGGCAGGGTCGAAGCGGCGCTGCTGATGTTGAGTAAAATTTCATCAGTCTCGTGTGCTCGAGCCTAGGGGCTATGCCAAGGGGCTAGGACATTGAGAACACGGATTCGAATGCACTTCTCATCTTGTCACATGCTTTTTTTTTACAATCTCCATCAGTAACAGAATCAATCTATGAAGCAACGCTGCTTGTAATATGGGTTTAGTACTCTGAAGCGTGTAAACATTGTAACGGACTGTCAATAGTATTTTAACAGGAACATTGTCTATTTAAAGTTAACGATTTTTGTTGCTGAAATGAAATCCATTGGCTTCCACCTCCCTGTTCACATTGATCGTCAATAGAGGCTGAAGTCTGTTACTCGTGCACAGTCAGTCGAGGGAGCGATAGCTCCCACTGTCCCCTTCAGCCCGTGTTGCCTATGGGACTCGTCCCATAAAATCCCGAGTTCACAATGCGATTAAGGCAACACCTTTGTTTAATAACGATCCATGAAATGTGAAACTTTATATAGTGTGACAGTCTTGTCTTTGGTAACACTATACTCTTTTTTTATGTGCCTGTTTTGTTAATTGGTAAAGCTGTGATCGTGTTTGACCCCCACTGGACCCGATTCATTTCTGCATCAAGCACAATATCCCCTTTACTGTCTTCAAGATCCCCATGGACTGCTCCTGCTTGCCTCTCCCATCATCTCATTCCCCTCCCTCCCAGTGCTCTCCTATATCGTCCCTACCATCTCGCTTTACTCCCCTTCACTCATTCTCCGCCAGCAACCAAGGCTTCCTGTTGAAACTTGCAGTCAACTTTACTCATTCTGAGGCCACTCATTCCCTTTTCTTTTGATGCAATTATTTGGGCTGTCTCTTACCATCCACAATTTCTCCTGCGATCATCACTGTCTATTCTCTCTTTATAAATGTAGTCTGAATGTACACCTCCTTGTTCCCAATGATGATCGTATCTCACTGATGTGCACAGCACCTTGACAGAGGCTCTGTAAATGCACTTAATTTTATTTTTCATTCCGCAGCCTCTACTTCCCTACCATTCCCGACTCCCTCATACAAGTTGACTGTCAGCAGATTATTGCAGTCATACCCACTTTGTTGTCAATACTTGCTTGAGGCAAATATAAGTATGGTCCAACAACTTCTACGACTCACACAGCACGAGTAAACTGCATGCAGTCCACCAAAAAGGCTGCATCATTGAAAGCTGGTTTCAAGCCTGCCCTCCACGTATGTTAAAGATCCTACTCACCAGGTGATGATAGTTGAGCCTCTGGATGTCAGCATTTCTGCTCTGATATTGCAAATATCGGATACTTAGATTTATAATCATTGTTTTTAGGGCACCCTTACTTTATCCTCAAATGGCTCAAAGTAGGAGATGTGGGTCTTTGGTTGCTGTGGCTTGCATAAGCTCTTCAGAGGGATATGACGGAGCGATTCTGCAATTGGTAGCAGAATTATTTCTAGCATACTAGTTTCTGCCTTCAACTACTGAGGAGTTTGCACTGGTATTTGTAATTGCGCTGAAAACATTGAATTAGTTTCTCCTCAGCTGACTGAAGCTTGTAAAGTCGTCCTTTATTTGACCGTATGAGAGTTATTATTCAACTGCTGCAGCTTTTCCATCAGGCTGCCTCTAGTCATGCATTGCCTTCTTAGGTCCTTGTAGTCTTCTATGGGCCCTTGTAGCAGTTTAAAAAAAGTCAGTTAAGCACCACGTTTCATCACTAAACAATTCCTTCCGAATATTGCAATGAGTCATTGGGCAGGTCTTGGCAGCATTGTTTACAGAATCTTGAAATTGGTCCCAATCTGTCGGTTTCTCAGTAGACAGGAGAGTGTGTCACCACTGCCCATCTCCATCTTACAACCATCCGCACCAGCAGAATTATATCAAGTATGCGCTGGAGAATATTTTGTTGAACTTCGAGTGTACTGCTAAGAAATGGGGTTCATGATCATCTCCACAAAAAAACAAAACACCTGCCTGGGTATTCTATGCCATCGTTTTCTCCCCTCCCTCCACTCCCTATGAGTGGTGGGGCAGTTTTGGATAGAGCAGAAAATGTTTCCATACCTGTAAATAATGGTTTTTATGACCAGTTCCAGTTTGCCAGCAGAGGGCATGCTCTGAATCGGTCAAACGTAATTATCTCAGCTGCATAATGCACTGTGAATGCTGCATGGCCTTTCGCTCCACATAAAGCTCTGGGTCTTCTCAGCCAGATATCCCTCCCTTCTTTATATTTGAGAAATTTGGATCCCTTTTAAAGGAACATCTACACTGGTTTTGTATATTCAAGTTGTCTACGATTCACCATGGGTCTAACAAACTGGATTCTGTGAGCTGCTTAGAGCGATAGGGAAGAGTTTGACTGCTGTGTAACAGAAAGATGTGGAGCTGATTGGACTTGCTGACAGCTTGTTCCAGTGGTGTCAAGATCGGTCTCTCTGGAGGAGTTTTTTTTTAAGGATGTCCGCCTCCAACAATAACGAAGGGCGGAGAAGTGATGCTCTCAACAACGAGCAGAGTTCAGGACGAGTAAAATGCAGCAAGTTGGAACAGTAGGGAGCACAAGTGGTAGAACTGCCAGTCATCTATGTCACTCAACCCATAGCACCTTTATCTATCCTGTAACCTGCCCATGAGCCTTCGACAGTCAACAATACCTCAATATGCACTTAGTCTGGCGCAAGCACTTTGTTGATGTCACCTATTTTTAGTGGAGAATGGCTGTTATTGTTATAGTGTGTATGTAGCCACCCCTTCATGTGCTGTATTGGCCTTCTTAGGTGCTCGCTAGCAGAACTAATCCAAATAATATCATCTGTCAAAACCATATGGGAGATTTCTCTCGTTTGTATGTGTGTGTGTTTGTGGCGAGCCATGCTGCACAACACTCAGCCAGTTATCAATAGCACATGATATCTACACTGGTTTTGGGTCCTCTAGATTGAGTCTGCGTTACATATGTGCTTGGTACAATAGGTAATCATGAGAACCTATGAAAAAACGTGGCCCAGTGTGGTGATGGCCATTTATACCTCCCTTTGCCATAGGGGCTTTCAAAGTGTCTCAATAACAGCACTCTCCCTACAGTCTGTGGAGCTACATGGGGGATGTTTGTGTTGCAGCCCATGCTCTAGGTGTCCGGCATAACAACCCTCTACCTCCTCATGGTGCCGGATGGGCAATTATGTTGTGGGCAGTGCTGTAGGGGGAGGGCCAATTCCGATTGGTCTTTCCCCTCATGGCGTTTGTGACCACCACAGCGGTCAAAAGAGGGCTCTGGATGGGTTCAAGGGGCTGGTAACCCCTCCACGATGGAAAACAATAATTAATAAGCTTGTTCATAATCAACGTTTTTGGGTTTAGATCGCGTTATTTATAATGTGTCGTAACCCTCCACCACCCGACACGGCCAATCAGTAAAAAAGTGTCACGTTGACAAAAGACAATTTTTACTGATTGGCTGTGTCGGGTGGTGGAGGGTTACGACACATTTATAAATAATGCGATCTAAACCCAAAAACGTTGATTATGAATAATATTGGTCGCGAAAGCCTACGTGTTAAACTAATAAGCTTGTGCCGGAGGCCCCGGGGGACAGGCGTCTATGAGGTCTCCTGGCCACACCCATTTGGCGGAGCCAGGAGACAAAATCCTTACCCTCGGGGCTCCTCCAGAAACAACAAAAAACCACTAAGTGTGGGCCACGTGGAATGTTCGAACATTCACTGCAGAGGAGAGGCTGCCACTCCTCTGTCGGGAGCTGGACCGGTACCACCTGGATCTCTGTGGTATTCAGGAGGTCCGGTGGACCGGTTCTGGCTCCTGCCACATGAGGGGTGGACAGTCCTCTTTCGGGCAGGAGACTGCCAAACAACAGGGAGTGGCTCTTCTTCTGAACAAAAAATGAAGGGGGCGTGGGAGCGTGGCAGTGAGGTGTGGGAAGCTTTAAGCCCCAGGCTACTTTTGGCTCGCCTTCCATCAACCAGAGGCGAGGAGTGGTGGTCATGGTTACTGAAGACGAACATTCGTGGAGGGATGCAGGCAAGGCCATGAATCAGATGCCTTCTATGACCTCCTGTCACAGGTGCTGGCTCAAGTGGCCCTCGGGATAGAGTCATCTTGTTGGGTGACTTCAATGCACGAATTGGTCATGATGCTGGCACCTGGTCTGGAGTGATTGGAAGGCATGGGCCAGATCAGCTCAATAACAACGGTAGGAGGCTGCTAGATTTTGTGCAGCCCATGGGCTTGTAATTACCAACATGCTGTTCCGGCATCAGCGCATCCATACAACATCATGGATGCATGCCGGGTCCAAGCAAGAACATTTACTGGACTACATAGTGATGGAACAGCGGATGCCGGCCCATGTCCTTGACACCAGGACCTACCGTTGAGCTGATCTGCCCACTGACCATCGACTTATCATCTGTAAGTTGTGCCTGCCCTTCTTCCACTCCTGTGGTGGGTGTATACCAGGACCCATTCAAACCCTTAGTGGCATGGTCTCAGCTAGCTGATGAAAGTTGCAAGCGAGAATTTAATCATCGCTTGCGGCTGGGGTTGGCATCGTCCCCCACTCCTGATGTCGAGGGAAAATGGGCGAGGTTTAGGACTGAGGCTCATGTAGCTGCAATGGCTGCTTTGGGTACACGGTCCAGACCTCCCAGAGACCCTGGCTGACAGAAGAGGTGTTCAATCTGGCTACAGCATCCCACGTCGGAGAATGAGGAGGCTTACCGCAGCCTTCGCTCGGAGGTTCTTAGATCCGTGAGGCGCTGCAAGGATGGGTGGTGGTCGCGGGTTGCTGAGGAGATGGAGTCTGTCTCAATGGCCTACGATCACAAATCGCTCTTTAATTCCATCAAAAAGTAACCTGCAGCACCACACCTATTACCATCATTAGGGGAAAGAACGGTGATCCAATCTCCAACCCCAGGAACAGGTGTGCAGATTTTCTGAGCATTTGTGAGGTTCTGGGGTAGGGGGCATCCCTCAGCCTGGATAACAACGTGGAACAACGTGGGACAAATGGAGATGACCCTGCCGAGGCTGTAGTGCCTCAAATATTGGAAGTCACCCCCTGTGAGTGGCTGGCTGGGGTGCCATCTGCGGAGGAAGTACTGAAGGCGATCCAGAGTCTAAGACTAGGAAAGGCACCGGGCAGAGATGATCTCCCAAGCGAAGGTTAGAAAATAATAATAAAATAATAATAAATGAAAAAGGCTAAATTAAATCACGACGCTACATTCATTTTACTGGAGCAGTTACACCTGATGACGGAGGCTTGTGTTGCTTCCGAAACGTCGTGATTTAATTTAGTTTTTTTCATTTATTATTATTTTATTTTGTTATTTTTACCTACGTCACTTTAACGAAAAAACCTAAGAATATGAATCCTTACAGTCACGAAAGCTTCAAATCTAGAATTAGACACAGGCATTATTGTGAAAAGAAGTACAGTAAAACCTTAGATTGCGAGCATAATTCGTTCCGAAACGTGTTTGTAATCCAAAGTACTCGTATATCAAAGCGAATTTCCCATAAGAATCATGGAAACTCAGATGATTCGTTCCACAACCCAAAATATTCATATAAAAATGAATAATACAAAATACCTTTTTATATTTTTATTATTTAAATTTAATATAAAGTAATCAAATTAATTAAATTTAATCATGGCTGGTGTAAGGGAGACGGAGAGGAGGAGGAGGAGGATTATTGTGTAGGACGACACTAACGGAATCACTGCTATCTGTTAGCTCACTGGAACCTTTTTGTGCGACTTGAACAAGGAACCTATCCAATGACACGTGCTTTTGCCTCCTTTTGAGGATTTTGCGGAAATGTGACATTGCATTGTCGTTAAACAGATTCATCACTCGGACTGCTACAGCCGTATTCGAGTGGTGCTTTTCTACAAATTTTTACACTGTTTCCCACATTTGACACATCTCCCTAATCTCATTTGGAGTGAGGGATTCCTCCGTTTTTTTCTCTTCCTCCTCAACGAGATCTCCTCCATAACCTCTTCTGTTGCTCGCGATGCAGATCCATCAGTTTGTCGGTGGTCAGCTCCTGGCCATGTTCCTCCACCAGCTCTTGAATGTCATCCTCATTCACCTCCAGTCCCATGGTCTTCCCCAAGGACACAATTTCATCGACAACTGGCGGCTCCTGTTCATGAGCAAACCCTCAATGCAATCAGACCACAGTTTTCTCCAAGCAGAATTGGGGTTCTCTTGGTGACCCCATCCCAGATCTTGAGGCAGTTTACGATGTGGAAATAATTTTTCCAAAACTCTCAGAGGGTAAGGTTTGTTCCTTCGGTCACCTCGAAGCATTGCTGAAATAGTGCTTTTGTGTAAAGCTTTTGAAAGTTCGAAATGACCTGCTGATCCATGGGCTGGAGTAATGGAGTGGTGTTGGGAGGAAGGAACTTGACCTTAATGGACTCGAATTCCTCCAGTAAGTCGTCCTCAAGGCCTGAGGATGAGCAGGAGCATTATCCATAACCAACAAGACTTTGAGTGGCAAATTATTTTCTAAAAGGTATTTCTTCACTGCAGGACCGAATACCTCGTTGATCCACTCAACGAACAAGATACGAGTGACCCAAGCCTTGCTGTTGGACCTCCCATAACGTTTAACTGGCTCTTCTGCACCTAGCATTTCTTGAAGGCTCGTGGATTTCGGAATGATACACGAGCAGGGGCTTGACTTTGAAATCACCGCTTGCACACAACAAGAGGGTGAGACAGTCTTTCATGGGCTTGTGACCGGGCATTGCATTCTATTCTGCTGTAATGTAGGTCCTCTTTGGCATCTTTTTCCAAAAAAGCCCCGTCTCATCGCAGTTAAAATCTTTCTGCGGAAGATAACACTCAGAAACCATGAGCTTCTGGAACTCGGCAGCGAACGCCTCAGCTGCCTTAGCGTCCGAACTCACAGCCTCTCCATGCCCCAACACTATGAACGCCACTTTTCCTCTTAAAGTTACCAAACCATTCCATGCTCACCTTGAAGCCTTCTTAGTTTTCTGTCGACGCACCTGGCAGTTTACTTACGAGGTCGGCGTATAAGGCCTTTGCATTCTCGCAGATAAAGTTCTCAGTCACAGTATCACCTGCTAGTTGCTTCTCGTTTATCCGCACGAGAAGCAATTTTTCTACATCTTCCAGAACACGTGGCCGTTGCTTTGATACTCTTGTTACTCCTTTTGTTGCATCTAGCCCCTTATTTCTAATTTTAATACTGTGCAAATCGTCGACGTAGACTTGTTATAAAATATTGCATTGTCGGCAACTCGCATACCTCGTTCGTGCTTCTCGATGATTTCCTTCTTAACTTCCACTGTAATCATCTCCTTCTTCTTACCACCTTTCTTTTCAACCTTTTTCTTCATAGGGGCCATTGTTGCAGTACAGTTACTAAAGAACAGTCACTACACTTTGATACAAAATAAAAAAAAATTTACGCACACACACATGGTCACAACACATTAGTAAACAGCATTCGCTCGCACGGATGTTGACGAAACGAGTGAGGCACGCCGACTGAGACCGAGCATGGGAGACGATTACCCACAATCCTGCAGCGAGAGAGAGAGAATAACCATCGGCTCAGTTGTGATCACGTGACGCTCGGCAGACAAAGCGTATACGTACTACACGTATTGCAAGACCTCGCTCGTTTATCAAGTTAAAATGTATAACAAAAAATTGCCTGTCTTGCAAAACACTCGCAGACCAAGTTACTCACAATCCAAGGTTTTACTGGTAACTTAATTTAAAAGAGTAGGTCTACACACGTACACCACGCACACACACATTGACTCACACACACACATGGACTTACGCACAAACACATCGACGGTATGCACTATCACTACAGCAGTGCAAACCGACTGTGGTGGTTCGTGGTATCACTACAGCAGTGCCTAGTGACTGTGATGTAACCTGCTATCACAAAGGCAGTGCATACTGACAGTGGTGGTACATGGTATCACTACAGCAGTGCATACTGAATGTGGTGGTGCCTGCTATTAATACAGCAGTGCATACTGACTGTGGTGGTAGCTGCTATGATAACAGTGCATACTGTGGTGGTACATGGTTTAACAACAGCAGTGCATACTGACTGGTGGTCCCTGCTATGATTACAGCAGTGCATCGTGTGGTGCTACCTGCTTTCACTACAGCAGTGCATACCGACTGTAGGGGTGACTGTTATCACTACAGCAGTCCATAGTGACGTTGATGGTACCTGCTTTCACTACAGCAGTGCATTCTGACTTTGGTGGTACCTGCTATGATTAGAGCAGTGCATAGTGACTGTGGTGGTACCTGCTAGCACTACAGTAGTACATGCTGACCGTAGAGCAGTATATATCGAATATATAGCACAGAGTAGTAAGCAGACAGAGTGTCGTGGTGAGGCCTAGTCCCATGCAGAGCCCCCGGCCTTGCCTAGATTTCCCAACCCGCTGAGGTGTGACCTTGGAATCCTGGGGGCTGGGCCGGTCCCCCGGCCACGCAACAATAATGGCATGTAAGCTCTATAATAATGATGATATGTAGGGGCTCTATCGTAGTTTCAGGATGCATTGGGGTATCATTAGGGTGAGGTGGGGAGAAGAGGACATCGCACAGTGAAGAATGTACGTGTTTGGTGTGTTTTTCTGCATGTGTAAGGCGAATGAAAATTTGTGGCGCTCGTGTGTGTGTTGCTAGGGGCAACCCATGTGAGCAGTGCACAGTGTAATGATATAAATGCTTATAAGACTAATTTGTGGGACTTGTCTTATATATAAAAGTCTCCGCATGCTCCCACTTGCGGGGGATTTGGGTCTCGGATGGTGGGCTATATGTAGAAAAAAATTTGCCAGGCGGCACGCCCTAAGCCCTGCGGTGGGAATAGGCTATTTTATTTTCCCATCCCTAAACTTTAAAGTAGTTTAATTAACACATTTGTGCCGTTTATATTATTAATTATTTGATTATTGCGCGACTTCGACCGTACCAACTGACGCCAATTGCGTGGGAGGGGCGGACCCTGCCAAGTGATGCGCGTGCGCTCCACATCACGGGGACATTTCCTTTTACGCGTTTAACAGCCAATACATACACACATGACGCTGCGGATATTTCTTCACAGTGTAATGTCCTCTTTGCCCCCCCCCCCAACACGATGTGTCCAGTTTATACTACAGAAGACTCCCTAGATAATAATTTTATTACTGCCTACATACCATTATTCTTGCACGGGCAGGGTATGCGGGGGGGGGGGTAGCGGCCCAGCCCCTAGCCTGGCAACGTGCCAACTCCGCCGCCTCGCAAATGTAGGCCAGGAGGGGGCTACGCATGGCACAAGGCCTCAACACGCCTATGGTAAGTACAAAGTTCCAAGCTTCTTACACTAACAAATCAAGTCCAATGTTTTCTATTATTAAACACATTAGTTGACGAACATTACAATAATAATGTTTGTGTGCACAAAACTCATTATTTTTAGGTTGCTAAATTTTCCCTTTTTTGCTGCGCTTTTATGACGCTGCGACGGTCTGCCAGTCTGTGATGTGGCCATGTACGTCCATGTGTATGTGTGTGTCAGTCCATATGTGTGTGTGTTAGTCCACTGTGTGTGTGTTAGTCCACATGTGTATGTAAGTTTATACATGTGTGTGTCACTCGATGTGTGTGTGTAAGTCAATGCGTTTGTGTGAGTCCATATGTGTGTTCATCCATGTCTGTGTATTTCAAGTAGATGTCTGTGTGTCACATGTGTATGTGTGTAGGCCTGTGTGTGTGTGTCAGTCTATCTATGTGTGTCTAAGTCCATGTGTGTGTGTCTTAGTCCATATGTGTGTGAGTAAGCACATATGTGTGTTTACGTCAATGTGTGTGTGAGTCCACGTATGTCTGTGTGAGTCGCTGTATGTGTGTACGTCGATATATGTGTGTGTAACTCCATGTGTGTATATCTCAAGTGGATGTCTATGTGTGACAGTCTGTATGTGTGTGTACGGCAATGTGTGAGTCACTCTATGTATGTATGTGTGTGAGTCGCTGTATGTGTGTACGTCCATATGTGTGTGTAACTCCATGTGTGTGCATCTCAAGTGGATGTCTATGTGTGGGTCAGTCCATGTGCGTGTGTGTTAGTTGCTGTGTGTGCATGCCTACATGTTAGTCAGTGTAAGTCCATTTCTTTGCGTGTCTGTAGGCCCATGTGTGCGTCTTAGTCCATGTGTGTCCTTTATTGACCTTCTCAAGGCCTATGATACCATCAGTAGGCCTGGCCTCTGGGTTGTTCTTCGTGCTTTCCGAGTCCCTCACCCACTGCTCACCATCCTTAATGACCTTCATGATGGTGAGCGGCCCCGCGTCAAACTACGTGGCCGTGAGTCAGAGCCATTCCCTGTACACCTTGGAGTACAACAGGGATGTCCTCTGGCTCCCACATTATTTTACATATATTTGGACCACGTAGTTCCTGAAGCTTTCAATGGCTGTACCGCTATAATTTCCATCTGGTACAGATACAATGGGAGGCTGATTGATGCCCGGGTGCGGTCAAGGGATGGCTCCCTATTGCTCAATCACGTTATGTATGCCGATGATCTGCTAATTGCTGCTCACTCGGAGGAGGAGTTGGAGGTGCTGCTGCTGAACCTGGAGCTTGCCACCAAGAGGTGGGGCCTCACCATCAGCCCCACCAAAACTAAGCACCTGCATGGGTATTTTCTACCATCGGACACTCCACCCCACAACTCCCAATTTTGTGATGCGGCAGTTGTTGAGACAGTGCAGAGTTTCCCATGCCTTGCCAGTGTGCTAATGACCAGCTCCGGTTTAACAGCAGACGTCTCACTCCCAATCAGTCGAGCCACATTATCTTTCATTGGTTGCGTAACACTGTGTGGAACCTACCTGGTCTATCACTCCGCACGAAGCTTCAGGTGTTCTCAGCCACGGTCATTCCCTCCCTTCTCTACGCTTGTGAAACGTGGACCCCCCTAATGGAACATCTTCGCTGGTTAGAAACATTTAGGATGGCCTGCCTACGATCCATCCTGGATTTAACCAGGCTGCATTGTGTGAGGAGCTCACAAATCCTTGAAAGATGTGGACAAAGTCCCATCGTTGAGCTCCTCTGCCAGGTAAGGCTGCGTTGCCTGAGTCATGTAGCCCGCATGGCCAGACACCGCATGCCTAAACATCTTTTGTTCGGCCGGATCGAGGGGCTAAACGGCCCGGCACGGGCTACAGAAGACATGGAGGGATGTGGTACAGGAGGACGTGGAGCTGAATCAACATGCCGATGACTGGTACCAGCCGTGTCAGTATCGGCTTCTGTGGAGGAGCCTCCTGAAGGACG
The DNA here is from genome assembly GCA_018977245.1 of Lethenteron camtschaticum. Taxonomy (NCBI): domain Eukaryota; kingdom Metazoa; phylum Chordata; class Hyperoartia; order Petromyzontiformes; family Petromyzontidae; genus Lethenteron; species Lethenteron camtschaticum. The sequence continues at coordinate 101,871 of WFAB01001469.1, read as the reverse complement.
CTACTGGGCAGTTGGAGGCAGTCGCCCTCCAACAACAACGGAGGGCCGAAGAGCGACGCTCACAACAACGAGCGGAGCGCCGGATGGCTAAAGCACAGAAAGTTGGCACAGTAGGGGCCACAGGTGGTGCATCAGCCAGTCGTCTTAGTCAGTCCACCTGTGCCATCTGCCTTTGCCCTGTGACCTCCTGCCAGCGGGCGTTCGACACTTCACGTGCCATCAAGGTGCACATAGCCTGGCACAAGCGTTGTGGTGATGTCACCGCCACTTAGTGGCAAATGGCGGTTTTTGTTCAGTCTATGTATGTATGTGTGAGTCGATTTGTGTGTGTAACTCTATGTGTGTGTGTCAGTCCATTTGTGTGTGTAACTACATGTGTGTCTGCCTTTTTTGCCCGGGCAACGCCGGGTACTTACCGCTAGTCTTATATAAATGCATATAATACAAAGTGTGTGACTTACCTTGGGCGATGCCGCATGTGAATTGCTGGGGTAAGCTAGTGGGCGCTGTGAGCAAGTGCAGCTGGCTGCGTTGTGACCCAGCATGCGGTGAAGGGAAGTAAGTAAATAATAGATAAACTAACTAAATAATTTAATACAAATCTCCAATAAAACGCTAGTTTAACTAATTTAAAGGTGACGGACGTGAAAAAGAAATAGCCTATTCCCACCGCGGGGCTTAGGGTGTGCTGGCTGTAAAACTTTTGGACATGAAGCCCACCGTTCGAGAGCCAAATCCCTCGCAAGTGCGCGTGCGGAGACTTTTATATGTAAGATAATAATGAACATCACAGTAACATTGACGCTGCCTCATGTGTGTACTTTAAGTTTTGGCTTCCCCACACAAACATACTGCACCTCCACAAAGATCATGTTCACTAATATCCGTGAAGCGTATGTGATGTCATACCCACTGCAAGACAACCTCAGAGCATCCTCTACCCATATATTGAGAGCATGGGAGTGCCCACTACATAGGGACTACCCAAGATCAAACCTGTCTCCCACCCTCTTCCGTTCCACCTCCATCCTAATCGTCACTCAACTAGCGGTGACGCTATCCCTATCATTGCACATTACAGCGCAATTCACCGTCTGCGTGGCATCACGGTGGTCGAGGCAGTGAGCGCGTGGTGTCACGCAGCTGCATAATCTGATAAACCTGTGTGGTGTTTTGAATTAGGTTTACATTTTACTTTTTTTGTCGTAGTGTTGTGTTCATATGAATGTCCATATGCTTGTACTGAAGAGTGTTTTGAGATACCTAAGGTGTTTCGATGCTATTTAATATATTTTCATAAATTTCAATAACAATTTTAAGCCTACATTACAATTTAAATAACCTAATGTATTCACAATCAGATACCTAAAGTCACAATTTTACCTAACCGAGACCTCTCACATTTTAGTAGCAGCCCATATCTGGCTAAAATTACACGACTATGCTTACAGGTGATACGTAATTTGTTTTCATTTTCTTCAGGTGAGTCGATGCATTTGTCGCGATGGCATCAAAATATCCTGCATATGAGATTATTAGAACCAACAAAGTGAAACTGCAGGAATACCTCCAGGCGAAGTCTTCAGAAGTGCTTGACCATTCCTGTCAAACAGGGATAGTTCTGCACAGTGAATATGCGTCCCTCAAAAGCGAGAATGACCCCATTGTGCAAACACGGCACCTTGTTGACCTGGTGCTCGACAAGGGAGAAGATGTGTGCATCAGATTCATTGAAGCCGTGCTGGTGCCGCTGAGATCCGAGATCCCTCTCTTGGATCAGTGGATATCACAACATGAGCAGCAGCTCAACGTGATGGGTGTCGATCTGAGCAGAACTGCGGGTAAAGCCATCCCAGAAGCAGCTTCTCGTGAGTGATGCTGAACTTCACATAGCAATTAGCATGTCTTGAGCAAGTTTAGGTTAAGGAATTCCTTTGAACTGAGATTAATTGTCATTTTAATTATGGCAAACTGCACCACTCTTGCAAACATCATTCCTCTCAGGAGGCCATTTATATTCCATTCTATAGCAGGGAAAGTACAATTGATCAGCAATTGGGATGAAAGGATGAATGGATAATGAAAATGTGTGGAAATATCAAAACCTTACATCCACACTTGATCCAGCATCCCTACTTTTGTTATAACCCACACCTCCCTTTCCTTGGAAAAGACGTAAATATGGTGATTTTCTCCCATCTCTTCAGACACATTTGATTTAAGCTGGAAAAATGTAATGAGCTATGAAGCTCTCTTTCAAGTGTCAAGCCCAAGATGGTTGGCAATGGCAGCAAACCCATCTGCTGCCATGGTCTCCATGACTTGGTACAATCTGGATTCCACCAAGGCAATGTCATTGAAACTTCCCGTATGCATGGTGAATGACCACATCTGTTAAACTATGGATGCTACTTCTAGTTCTTGACCTTTAGGCTGGTTTTGACACCACACACCACTCCATCTTCTTGAATCGTCATGGCTATGCAGGTGTGTCTGACAAACTTCTCTCCTGGATCTGCTTCAACCTCTGAATTGATTCATATTTTTCCATGCAAGGACTGCCTTCTGTTCAGAAGCCCTAATTCTGCGGTGTTCCACATGGCACAGTCCTGTGCCATCTGCTCTTCTCAGTAAAATCTCATTTTGAGAAAACATAATACATACTCTTTGGTTCTTTCGGTAAAGTCACGTAGGTATAAAATAAATCACGACGTTTCGGGCGCAATACAAACGTCCTGATGATGGACGCTTATGTTGCGCCCGAAACGTCGTGATATATTTATTATATACATATGTGACTTTAACGAAAGAACCAAAGAGTATGGATTCCTGCAGTCACGAAAGTTTCAAATCAAGATTAAAACATAATACAATTCAATTCTCGACTATCACTGCTATTTCTAATGACACCCAGCCTTATATTGCCATTGACTCATATAACGGAACCTACTTTCCTCTTGCTTCCTGATTTGGATTGGTTAACTTCCTCCAGATAAATGTCAAATGTTAAACCCTCGTCGTTTGTAAAAAGTCCACTCTAACTCATGACTCCAAGTATTTGATTACGGAGAAATTAAAATAACACTGTCAAAGTTATGAGCCACTGAGTTAGATGTTACCTTGGAAAGCTGATTGAAGATTTTGAGCCAATCTGTCATTAGGGAAATCGCCACTCTCCCCAATGTAGTGCATGCCACTGTGCTTGCCGATGATGCAGTAGCCATATTAGTTGAAGTTCAAGTGACTTATGATGCTCCACGTGGGATGCTATGAGTGTTGTGATTCATGTGGCTGTTGTTGTGGAGATGCAAGCACAGCATCTTCTCTGCCTGCAGAGGACCGTGCCTGGTGTACTGCACTCCACCACAGTGGAGCCCCGTGCTACATGATGTAGGCCAAGGCAGTGGTAAATTTTACACACAGATTGGTAGAATTAGGTTGTGATAATGCTGATGTACATCGTAATGCTAAATGTGGTGGTACTATCTTTTTCACAGGCAAAACAAACAAGACAAGTGATGTGAACATTTTTGTCAAGATAAAAAATATATTTTACAAAGGTACAGTGTTTATAAAAAAATGTTTCTACGTAGAATACACATCGTGAAAACTTCCACACAATTATTCGTGATATATATGATGTTGCTGCATTATCCATGGCGAACGAATTTGCTACGCTTTTTTAAATTATGTAGTTTATTTTAAACATATTTGCCTGCTATAGGAATGTTTTCTAGTGTAAATGAAACTAATTTGTTTGTTAAATGATTTGTTTAATTTAGATAACCCTGGTGATGATTATAGAGAATTCTTGCTGAAGCTGACATCATTAACACGAGACTACAACGCACGACCTGGAGAACCTGCAGTGTTTTTGCTGGAGAGGATGGTGAAGCCAATTCTGGTTCTCTACTACCGCCATCAAGAATCCAAGGAGCACGAGTTACTAGCGAGAGGCAAGCAGCACGAGGAGCTGATGAAGAGAGCACAGAAAGAAGGGATGACTTACAAGAAGCTTTTTGATCCCATTGGTTCCATTGGAAAAAAAAACACCCCCGACTGGTTCTTGTAGTGGGGACTCCAGGCAGTGGTAAAACCATGTTGAGCAAATTCATTGTGCACAGCCTGCTGTCAGGTGAGAGAGTGTTTGCACAACACTTTGAACACATCGTGCTCATCACGTTCAGGGAGATAAATAATGTTGTAGAGGTGTCACTGGCAGAGCTGTTTTCTAAGCTGCACTCATGTTTGGGAAACAAAGCAGATGAGGTTTTCGCAAACCAAGAGAGAACCCTTTTTGTTATGGATGGGTTGGACGAGTTTGGAAAGCGCCTTGACTATGCCAATGCTTGCACTGATCCACGTAAGAGGCAACAGTAGAAATCATCATTGCTGCCCTAGTGAATGGAAATCTCTTGCCTAAGGCCTCGGTCTTGATAACGACCAGACCCATTGCCTTGAAGCAGCTGAGTAAAGTGAATGTTGATCGAGCTGTTGAAATCACTGGGTTTTCCAACAAAGATAAAATAGCATTCTTTAACAAAATTTACCAAGATAAGAGTCTAGCAGAAAGGGCACTCAAGCTCCTGCAGGAAAATGAAACCGTGAATACATTGTCCCAGAACCCTTCATTCTGCCATATAGCAGCCATTACACTGAAGGAACATTTACAAAAGTCTGATCATTCTGAGATTATCCTCAAATCAATGACAGACCTCTTCACACAATACGTGTTTGGGCTCATAGAACACCATGGGCGTGGCAGCTGCGGAGACAAGGAAATGGTATCATCTCTTGCCAATGTGGCTCTGAAGGGGTTCAGCAAAACATCCAGATGTTCAGCCAAAAGATCTAGAAGAGTGTGTTGTTAGTTCTTCTGAACTAGGAAGTACATTCATCAACAAAGTGTTCACATGTGAGGGCATTCAACAAGGGAGTTGTTATTCATTTTCACACTTGACAATGCAGGAATTCTTTGCAGCAATAGCCGTGCATCTGTCACATTCAACATGGCCAGTGAGTGACGTCATCAAGGCTATTGAGGACAGCAAAGATGGGAGGTTTCATGTGTTTCAGAGGTTTTTTTGTGGACTAGCATCAAGCACCCAATGGACGTTCTTTGAGCATATCTTGGATCCTCCATCTGCTGCTTCTCAAAAGGAAATAATCGAGTGGCTCAATCGCAGCATGGTGACTCAGAAGTTTAACAAATACAGGTTCATCAGTCTCCTGCACTGCATGCACGAGCTGCATGACCGCAAGTCCTGAGTGATGCGACTCGGTCCATGACTGAGATAGTCCTGTCAAGGACAAAGCTGTCCCTGACAGACTGCGCTGCCCTCTCCTGGATCCTTCAGCATCGAGAAGAACCTGTGGAGACACTCAACCTGTCCAACTGTGGCATCAGCACCGAGGAAATGAAGAGGCTTCAGCCAGGACTGCACAGATGTAAAAAGCTACTGTAAGACTTGCATACCTCGCATTCACTACTGTAAAAAGTGTGCGTGCATATGTGTGTGTGTGATATCAACTCATCTTTAAATGAGTACCAGGTGCAGTGTGTAAAACATCGCGACTCAGGAGACAACGGTGGCCGGCGCGATGCTGGTCACCCACCCCATCTTATGCCATGCCGGCCTTTATAGGTGCTCCCTAACAGCACTTGCCCCAGCAGCCTGTTAAGACTATACAGCGGATCTTTGTCTATAAGAATCCTCACTTAGTAACTGTGCACGCACAGAGTGCAATGTAACCCCATACTTGCGTAAACACTCGGACATGCATAGCCAACGTGTAAAGGAGAGCCGACACAAGGTTGCAAGGGGGTCGTCTTTTAATCCTTTTCTCCCATCCACACCTGTCCCAGCCATCCCAATCTCATTCCGCCAAATGCCCCTTCTTCCCGCCGTTCTCCCCTTATTTCTCCTCGATTACCCTCCCACTAACTCTCCTATTGGTGGGAATCCTTCCCCTGACACCCCTACATCACTCCCCCCCCCCCCCCCCCCGGAGAAAAAAAAAGTCCTCGGTTCTGCCTCCCCATGGACCATTTAAGTCTCCCTATGCCTCCACCACTGACAGTGACGACAGCCCTTAACCCCCACAACCATACAATGCAATATAACACAACAAAATCAATTGAACAGCCTGGCCGGGTCTCCAGCCAGCGTACCGTAACAGCCGGACATCCACAGGCAGCAGATGACCGTGGCGGCCCCTCCTTCGAAGGCCCTCTCGTCGCGGTCCCTGGTTCGGTGGCGCCAGTGTCTCTCCGGCCCCCGCGGCCCCGGTCGTGCCGCCGCTCCGTCAGGCTCACATGGGTGCTGTAGGTGACAAGGGAACACAGGGCACCGAACCCCTGCCGGTCAGCGCGTGGTGGTCGGCGAACTTGGCCCGGGTAGGGATGATGATAATGATGACGTTGGCGGTGATGATGGTGGAGATGATGGTGGAGAGATGTATGGCTAAAGGCGGGTGGGGTGTACAAACCATCGTCGCTTACCCAGTTGGACTTGGACGCACTGCGGTCGGAGTGCTTTAATGACCTCGACCGGCCTTTCCAGGGTTGGTGCAGCTTTGATGAGAGGCCAACCGGCACCTGAGGACAGTGTAGCCATGCCTGGTCCCCGACTTTAAAGGGCTTGGTTGCCACTGTCCTCTCCGTATCCGTACATTACTCTCTTAGCTCGTGGCCGATGCGGCCTCGGCTGCTTGGCGGGCCTCTTTCAAATAAATGAGGGAGGTCTTTAGTGCCTTTGGCCTTCAGCTCTTGCGGGAATGTCTATCAGCTGCACCTCAATAAGCAGAACGGGATCCCGTCCGTGCATCCGGAAAAACGGCGAGAACCCGTTGCCGCGTGTGGGGCCACCCTGTACGTCGCTAAGACTGATGGAATGTGGAGGTCCCAGTCGGAGTGGTTTTCGTCCACCACTTGGGACAGCATGGCCGCTATGGTGTGGTTAAGCCACTCCACCATCCATCGGTCTGGGGATGATACGGAGATGTTCGGACCTTTTTAGTGCCCAGGATTAGAGCAGACGTCCTTCAATAGCTGTGAGGAGAAATTCCTGCCTGATCCGTCAGCAACCGCTCCGGTGCCCCCTTATCAAGGACATAGCCCCCACGAAGGCATCAGCGATGGTCTGTGCCGTTTGGTCCGGGAGGGCCCACGCCATCGGCCACCTCGTGCAGTACTCGACCCCAACCAACAGGTATTTATTTCCCGTGGTGTGACCGGCAGTGGTACCAGGATGTCCAACACAACCATTCGTTGACCTGGCCCCCGGGATGAGCTGTAGGGGCGCTCGGCTTACCGGGGTGGCGGCTTTCGCCGCGCACATTCGACGCAGGTAGCGACCCATCGGTGCACGTCAGCGGTCATGTCTGGCCAAAAGTACTGACCCTGTAATGTGTACAGTGTCTTCCGCCCCGCCAGGTGCAGTAGCTGGCGGCCATGTACGTCCATGACCAATTGTTGACACAGCGACTCCGGAACTACCAGGCATAGCCGGCGTCCTGCCGGGTCCCATCGCATGAGGAGGTTCTCCATAAAATGTACTCCTCACCCCTGCCTCTGCTGAGGCGCGTAGCGTTCGCAGTGGGGCTTCCTCCAGCTGTAGACGTCTCCAATCGTCCAAGGTCAGCCCCAGGTTGTGGTCGGTCAGCTGGACCTCACCCTGTGTGCTCTCCGCCGTGCATACGGGAGCGATGACCGTCCCCTCCGGCCTCGCCTCCTTGCAGCGTGCCCCGCCTGTGGTGCATGCACAAGGGCCCTGGAGCGCCAGCCGGGACAATGCGTCTGCGTTGGTGTGTCTGGTCCCCTTGCGATGCACTACTTGGTACCTGTACTCCTGCAGGCGCTCTATCCACCTGGCCAGCTGGCCCGAAGGCTAGTCGATGCGGAGCGAATACTGCAAGGCCACGTGGTCAGTGCGGACCGCAAATTTGCGACCATACAGGTAGGGTCGGAATTGCTGCACGAAGTGAACAACTGCCAGGAGTTCCCTACGTGTGACGCAGTAGCGCTGCTCCGCTGATGAAAGCATGCGACTAACGTAGGCGATAACCACCTCCCGACCCTGCTGGACTTGCGACAAGACACTGCCGATGCTCACATCGCTGGTGTCCGTGTCCAGGATAAAGGGGAGGCCAAAATCCGGAAAGGCCGATGGTGGTGCATCTGTCAGACACGAGCGCAGCTGCTGGAATGCTTCTTCCTCCAGAGGGCCCAATAAAACCTCTGGTTCTTCGCCGTCAACACATGCAAGGGCTTGGCAATGGTTGTGAAGTTGGGTACAAACCGGCGGTAGTAAAAAACGAAACCCACAAATCGCGTACCTCTGGAACCGTTGTGGGAAGAGCCCAGGCCTTCCTGCAGGCCGTCTTTTCTGGGTCCGTAGCCACTCCAGATTCACTGACGACGTGGCCCAAGTAGTGTACCGACGACTACATAAGGTGGCACTTAGACGGCTTGAGCTTCAAGTTCGCGTTCCGGAACCGCAGGAATACCTGACTTAATCGGTCATGTGTTCCTCGAATGATCGGCTGAAGACAATGACGTCGTCAAGGTAGATGAGGCACGTTTCCCATTGGAGGCCTGCTAAGGCCAACTCTATTAAGCGTTGGAATGTCACCGGCGCAGACTGGAGGCCCATAGGCAGGCAGTTGAACTCGAACAGGCCCTGTGGTGTCCGGAACGCTGTTTTAGGCCGGGAGTCCGCATCTAGTGGGACCTGCCAGAACCCGGACAATAAACTCAGCGTACTGAAAAATGTTGCTCTTGCCAGTGCATCCAATGAGTCGTCGATACGTGGTGGGGGATATGTGTCGGCAAGCGTGACGGCATTGAGGCGTCGGAAGTCCACACAGAATCTCAGTGACTTGTCTGACTTCTTGACTAGGACCACCAGTGCCCCCAGGTTCTCGAAGATAGAGAAATTATGTCGGCCTGCAGCATCTCCTGCACCGCTTGTTGAATGTGCCCTTTTTCCATCGGGCTCATTTTATATATGTTTTGGCGCAGGGGTGCGGCGTCTCCCGTGTTGATGTGGTTCTGCAACAGATTTGTTCGTCCTAGGTCGAACGGTCCCCGGCTGAACACGTCCGAGAACTCATGCATAACGAGTGCAGCTGGTGTTTCTGGTTGGGCGGCAATCCCGGCTCAGGCCCCGCCAGTTGGTCCATCCACGATTCGGCCCCTCTGTCTCGGACTGGCTGATGCTGCCTACAAGCTCGGGCTCCATCCCGGGGGCTCCTAGTGACAAGGGACTAACGTGGGCCAGAACCGTTCCCTCCTGCACCGTCGCTGTTCTATTGGAGGTATTCAGCACCTAAATGAACTGGTTCCTCTGGACAATAGTTTCGGCTCCCACCAGCGCATGGCGATCCGTGGCAGCTGACGCCGAAGACACCAGGATGGGTGAGTCCGGCCGGGCTGTCACGAGGGAGGACCGATATCGCAGCGGAATCAGCATCTGGGCTGCCGGGGAATGGCCGGCCGTCTCCGCCTTTAGGAAATGGAGATGCGTTCCCTGGACTTCCACCCGCCCATTGGCCAGATCGATTTTCATTGGCATCTGCCTCAGAAAGTCCGTCCCCAACAGGCAGGGTACGGGAAACGTTGCGGAGACAAGGATGGGTCCTGCTACCGAAAGCTGCCCAATCTGTATCGGGGCTTCAACCCATGCTGCCTCCATTTGCTGCAATGAACGTCGTCTTGATGGGACTAAAGGTCGGTTTTTATCCAGCAGCATCTCGTGCATGGTGCTCGAGATGATCGTGGCTGATGCCCCGTGTCAACCAAGATACGTGCCGACACTTTCGTGATTTCACCGACCAGGACCGAGGTTCTTGACGTGGCCGCTACCACCCACCTTGCCAGCTTCCTCCATTGTGTGGCTCGTTATCCTGCGGTGCATGGTGAGATGATGGGGGATGGATGTGAATGGACTGAAGATGGGGTTCCCCCTTTGGAGTGCGTCGCAGCAGGGTGAATGCGCCCTTGTTAAATAGTGTGGACTTCCCCCTGGGGTGTGGGCTGGGCTCTCCATGTGGTGCAAATTGCCCCCCCTTTGTGATGTAGGATGGGCCCCCCTTGTGGTGTGGGGGGCCCCCCAATTGTAGTGGGCGGTGGGGATTGGGGGGTGGGCCTTCCCGTGAGCCCATCACTTCTCCCCTCCCCTTCCTTTGTCAAGGGGCATGGGCCCCCTTCATGGTGTGGTCCCCCTGGTCCTGTCTCGCTCCGCCACAAAGCAATGGTGAGGCGGGCGTGGAACTGCTCCAGGGCGCAACGTAAAGTGTGTGTGCTGCCTCAGCCCAGGGGCCATTGCCCTGCAACTCGCCAGCGTCGCAGGTAACTGGTGATGTCACTACCCGTCGCGACGTCACGTCCGCCCGCAAAACCACGCCCATCAGTGATGTCACTTCCATCCGTGACGTCACTTCCGGTAGCGACGGCACGTCCGGCCGCGACGTCAAGTCTGTTAATGACGTCACGTCGCCCGCGACGCCACTCCCAGCTGCGATGCCACATCCGGCCGCGACGTCACTTCCGGCCCGGCGCGATCCCTGGCGTGATCCCCGGCGCGGTCCCCGGCGCGGTCGCCGGCGCGGTCCCCGGCCCCGGCGCGATCCCCGGCGGGGTCCGCGATGTCACGTCCGTTCGCGACGCCACTTGCGGTTGCGACACGATCGCAGTCCGCGATGCGATCTCCGGCCCCGGCACGATCCCCGGCGCGGTTCCCAGCCCCGGAGCGATACCCGGTGCGGCCCCCGGCCTTTTTTTTCGGCCCGACCAAAAGGCCGGGCGGAACGGCGTCACTCGCCTGGTTCCTGTCGGCGTTCGGCCCCGGCGGGTTCCAGGTGGCGTTGGCGGCCTCTGGCTCCGTGCGGCACCCCCTCACCACATGCCCGTCTCGACCACAATGGTGGCAGACCCACAGGGCGTTCCGTCGGGGTGGCTCAACGCGATGTTGTAGAGTCGGCTGCCAGCGGCGCGGCGGCTGGTCGCGCCCCTGGTCTCTCTGCTCCGCAGCCCCCGGATCGCCGCGTACACCTCCCGCAGCGATGGCTCCGGCTCAGATGTCGGCTGTCCGTTCCAGCTGCCCCACAGGCAGCCTGCGGCAACGGTGCAGGTTCGGCGGTTGGTGTCGCTGGACCCAGTAGCGCCGCGGCAACGGCTTGGCTGTTCCCCCCCCCCCCGCCGCGCCAGCCACCTGGCCCACGGGTGGCGCCCTGCCCATGACCTGTTCATGGGCTTGGAGGGTCCAGGCAGCCCACAGCGAGGTGCGTTCCCCTGGCATCACCACGGGCATTACAACGCCAGCGCGGCAAGCGTAGGCGATGAGGTGCTCGACCACGAGGTCCTCGAGCGCTTTTTCAGCCAGGCGAGGGAAAGCCCTCCTCGCCAACACGAGCAGTGCACCCTGTAGGCTAAAGGTGATTCTATAGCCCCTCGCTGGCGGTCCTGGAACCATTTAAAGGCTCCTTCAGCTGGGCAGTAGATCTCTTCCAAAGCCTCGTAGGCCGCCTGTAGTGTGGTCTTGCTGTGCGAAGGTGTAAGAGGCGAGCGCATCGTCGTCTAAAACGGATGGCAACGCTCGTAGTGCCTCTTCGTCTGACCACTCGAGAGCATGGAAGGCAGCCTCGAATTGGCAGACAAATGCCTCCCAATCTCCTCCCTCGGCCACGAATTTCTCGACGGGCCCCAGCCGACACGCCCGTCCTGCCACCTGCTCCCCATGTTGGGTGTTTAGCCCTGGGAGCTTTGGCGGGAGCGGCGGCGGCTGGCGTGAAGAGGTTGGTTGCGGCTCCTGCCCGGCCGGCTGGTCGGCCTCCGGGTCCCGTGGCACCTCCTCCCGTGGTACGCGTGGAGGTCCCGGTGCTGGTGGGCCCCCATAGGGAGCCTTCGCAGTAGCTCCTGGAGTGCCCTCTCCACGCGGGCCATGCAGTCCTCCATGGGGTCCTCCTCGAGGTCCGGGCCCCCTGTTGCTGCTTCTGGCAGCAGACCCCCTTGTTGCCCGGGATGGGAAGGATCCCCGGCCCCTGCTTCCTCTTCCCTTTGCTCTTTTCCGCGGGGATTCTTCTTCGTAGCCATTATAGATCCCACCACTGCCACCAGGTGTAAAGGAGAGCCGACACAAGGTTGCAGGGGTTTGTCTTTTAATCTTTTTCTCCCATCCACACCTGTCCCCAGCGCGTCCCAATCTCGTTCCCACCAAAGGCCCCTTCTTCCCGCCCGTTCTCCATTTAGATCTCCTCGATTACCCCTCCCACTAACTCTCCTATTGGTGGGAATCCTTCCCCTGACACCCCTACAAACGCATGAACACAACTTTTGACAAAATATTTCCCCTCGCCACTGCAATAATTGTCCTCACTTCACTCCTCTCCCCGCACTCCACGCTCACCCTCCCTTAACCCCAATCTGCTCCTGCCTTCACTTTTCCTATAACCCCACCCCTCCCTTGCCCATCCCTTCACTCTTCTCTCCCTATGCTCACGCCCACTCATCCACTGAGGGATAATGTTTAGTGAGTGAATGCGTGCCTGCTTGAGTTGGTGGGTGACTTGGTGGGTGGATCGATGAGTGAGTATTGGAGTTAGGTGAGGATGTGAGTGAGTAGGTGAGGATGTGAGTGAGTAGGTGGGTCAGTGGTGTGTGAGTGGTTTGGTAAATGAGAGAATTAGTGTGTGAGTGGGTTGGTGAATGAGTGAATTAGTGTGAGTGGGTGAGTAAATGTATAGTGAGTAGGTGGGTCCACAGTGAATGCTGCACTCACTGTACATTAAAGTACAAAATAAAGAAATTGTATGCATATGCATGGCTGCTGTCAAGTTTTCCATCATCTTCAGCAACGTTTAATTAGCGATGATAGCCCTCACACTAGGTGCAGGAAGTGACGTGACCGTAGACCACACTGAGAAAATGGAACCCTATGTAGAGTGAAGGTAACGGTTTGATCCACGTGGCCGATTCAAGCCCCTGGTTCACAGTGGATCATGGTCAGTGATGGTGCCCACACCATCACTGACAGAGACAGCTGATACATCATGGGTGTTAATCTTAGTTGTAAAGCATTAAAGAGACAAAGATCCCCAAGTAGCCCATACAAACTGTTGGGGAAAGTGAGGCCAGTGTCAGAGAACAAGCACACACTATTACACTGCACTTTAGAGCACAAAGACAATCTCCCCGTGGAGCCTGCATACACTTTTGAGGCAAGTGCTGGTCGCACTTTCCTGGCCAGCACTGTCCTTAGCTGTCTTTCTGTTCCCATTGCTGATGTTTACACACCATTCACCGGCCCGAGCTTCACGAGGAATAAGGTAATTTTTTTTATTGCATTACGTAATTATTTTCCTTTTGCAGCATTACGTAATTGCTTGTTTTCTATTTTGAGAACTATATATTCCCATGTTTCTATTGCTGGTTTTAATTTTCATTTTTTTTCTTGCAATGCTGTCGTGGACAGTGCTGTGGGGGGGGGGGGGTCAATTCCGATTGGCCTTTCCTCTCATGGCGACTGTGACCACCACAGCGGCTAAATGGGGGCTCTGGACAGGTGCGAGGGGCTGGTAACCCCTCCACCTCCAGAAACGACAAAAAGCCACTATAGATGGCCACTGTGGTATTCAGGAGATCCGGTGGACCGGCTCCTGCCACCATGAGGGGTGGACAGTTCTATACTCGGGGCAGGAGACTGCCAAACAACAGGGAGTGGCTCTTCTTCTGAACAAAATAATGAAAGAGGCGTGGGAGCGTGGTGGTGAGGTGTGGGAAGCTGTAAGCCCCAGGCTACTTTGGGCTCTCCTTCCCATCAACCGGAGGCGAGGAGTGGTGGTCGTGGTTACTTATGCCCCCATTGAAGAAGAACATCCGTGGAGGGATGCAGGCAAGGCTGATGAGTGAGATGCCTTCTATGACCTCCTGTCACAGGTGCTTGCTAAAGTGGCCCCTTGGGATAGAGTCATCTTGTTGGGTGACTTTAATGCCCAAGTTGGTCATGATGCTGGCACCTGGTCTGGAGTGATTGGAAGGCATGGGCCAGATCAGCTCAATAACAACGGTAGGAGGCTGCAAGATTTTTGTGCAGCCCATGGGCTTGTAATTACCAAGATGCTGTTCCGGCATCGGCGCATCCATACAACATCATGGGATGCATGCCGGATCCAAGCAAGAACATCTGCTGGACTACGTAGTGACGAACAGCGGATGCGGGCCCATGTCCTTGACACCAGGACCTACCGTGGAGCTGATCTACCCTCTGACCATCGACTAGTCATCTGTACGATGCGTCTGCCATTCTACCACTCCGGTGGTGGGTGTACACCCAGGACCCCTTCCAACCTAAGGTGGCCTGGTCTCAGTTAGCTGATGAAAGTTGCAAGCGAGATTTTCATCATCACTTGTGGCTGGGGTTGGCATCGTCCCCCACCCTCCAGATGTCGAGGGTTAATAAGTGAGATTTAGGACTGTGACTCAGGCAGCTGCAATGGCTGCTTTGGGTACGCGTTCCAGACCTCCCCAGAGACCCTGGCTGACATGGAGGTGTTCAAGCTGGCTGAGAAAAGCGAAAAGCCCACTCTCATCGGCTACAACATCCCACGTCGGAGAATGAGGAGGCTTACTGCAGCCTTCGCTCGGAGGTTTGGAGAGCTGTCAGGCGCTGCAAGAATGGGTGGTGGTCGCAGGTTGCTGAGGAGATAGAATCTGCCTCAATGGCCCATGATCACAAATCCCTTTTTAATTCCATCAAAAAAGTAACCTGCAGTGCCACACCTATTACCATCATTAGGGGAAAAATGGTGATCCAATCTCCGACCACCAGGAACAAGTTTGCAGATTTGCTGAGCATTTCTGTGAAGTCCTGGGGAGGGGAAATCCCTCCATATGGAAAACATAGTGGGACAAAGTGGGGATGACCCTGTTGAGGCTGCGGTGCCTCAAATATTGGAAGAGGAAGTCACCCTTGTGAGTGGCTGTCTGAAGTGCCATCTATTGAGGAAGTACTAAAGGCGATCCAGAGTCTGAGACCAGGAAAGGCACCGGGCAGAGATGATCTCCCAAGGGAAATGCTGAGGAGGGTGGCGTTTGTGCACAGACTGCCCTACATGACATCATAACAACAGTCTGGACCACTGGATGGGTTCCGCGGGACTGGAAGGCTGCTCTGGTGATCCCCCTTTTTAAGAAGGGGGACCGCACAGACTGTAACAACTACAGGAGCATCTCACTCCTTAGCAGAGGTGGGACAAAGTCATTGTTATGCAAGTCCAAGTCGAGTCTGAAGTCATCAAATTCATGACTCGAGTCTGACTCGAGTCCAAGTCACATGACTCGAGTCCACACCTCAGAGGTGGGACAAAGTCATTGTTATGCAAGTCCAAGTCGAGTCTGAAGTCATCAAATTCATGACTCGAGTCTGACTCGAGTCCAAGTCACATGACTCGAGTCCACACCTCTGCTCCTTAGTGTGCCGGGAAAGGTCCTGGCAAGGATTATACAACACCGCCTTGCCAGGCACACTGAAGAGAGGCTTGCGGAGCCCCAATGTGGTTTCAGGAAAGGGCGGTCCTGCACAGATGCCATATTTTCTGCCCGTTTGCTACAGCAGAGGTGTAGGGAATTCCAACAAGACCTACAACTCTGCTTTATTGACCTGGTCAAGACCTATGATACCACCAGAATGCCGGTGATCTGGGTTGTTCTTCGTGCTTTCAGAGTCCCTGACCCACTGCTCTTGACCTTTAAGGACCTTCATAATGGTGAGCGGGCCCGGGTAAAACTACGTGGCCGGTAGTCGGAGCCATTCCCATGGGGTGCGACAGGGATGTCCTCTGGCTCCAACATTATTTAACATCTATTTCAACCACGTAGTTCGTGAAGCCTTCAGTAGCTGTACCGGAGGAATTTCCATCTGGTACAGATACAATGGGAGGATGATCGATGCCCGGGTGCGGTCAAGGGATGGTTCCCTATTGGTCAACTACGTTATGTATGCCTATGACCTGGCAATTGCGGCTCACTCAAAGGAGGAGTTGGAGCCGCTGCTGCTGAAACTGGAGTGTGCCACTAAGAGGTGGGGCCTTACCATCAGCCCCACCAAAACGAAGCACCTGCCTGGGTATTTTGTACCATCGGGCACTCCACCCCCACAACTCCCAATCGGTGATGGGGCAGTTGTGGAGAGAGTCGAGAGTTTCCCATACCTGGGCAGTGTGCTCATGACCTGCTCCGGTTTAACAGCAGAGGTCTCACTCTGAATCAGTCGAGCGCCATTATCTTTTCATCGGTTGCGTAACGCTGTGTGGAAGCTACTTGGTCTGTCACTCTGCACAAAGCTTCGGGTCTTCTCAGCCACAGTAATTCCCTCCCTTCTCTATGCTTGTGAAATGTGGACCCCCCTAATGGAACATCTTCGCCGGTTAGAAACATTTAGGCTGGCCTGCCTACGATCACTCCTGAGTTTAACCAGGCTGGATTGTGTGAGGAGCTCACAAATCCTCGAAAGATCTGAACAAAGTCCCATCAGTGAGCAACTCCGGCAGGCAAGGCTGCGTTGGCTGGGCCATGTAGCCCGCATACCCAATCACCGCATGCCAAAACAGCTTTTGTTCGGTCGGATCGAGGGGGCTAAACGGGCGCGGCACGGGCTAGAGAAGAGATGGAGTGATGTGGTACAGGAGGATGTGGAGCTGAGTGAACTTTCCGATGACTGGTACCTGTGGTGTCAAGATTGGCCTCTGTGGAGGAGGCTCGTGAAGGACGCTCCTGGGCAGTTGGAGGCAGTCGCCCACCAACAACAACGGATGGCGGAGTAGCGATGCTCACAACGAGCAGAGTGCCGGGTGGCTCAAGCACAGCAAGTTGACACAGTAGGGGGCACAGGTGGTGCATCAGCCAGTCATCTCAGTCGACCCGTGCACCTGGGTCTGCCCCGTGACCTCCTGCCAGCGGCGTTCGACACTTCACGTGGCCTCAAGGTGCACATAGCCTGGAACAAGCATCGTGGTGACGTCACCGCCACTTAGTGGCGAATGGCGGTTGTTGTTGTAGACAAGGAGCGAAAGTGCAGCGGTTAGCACGCTCTGCTATGAACCCGGCTGCCCGGGTTCGATTTCCGCTCACGGCCAACACCAGTGACGAATATCTGAACTGGACCTCCCCTAGGTCGACTCAGCCTCAAATGAGTACATGGTGTGATGTATAAACATTGCCACTGGGGAGACAAAGGCGGTCGGGCGTGGTGCAAGCCACCCACCCCCTCGTGTGCCGTTCCGGCCTTAATAGGTATTCACTAACAGCACTTGCCCCTACAGTCTGTTAAGGCTATACGGGGGATCTTTATCTTTTTTGTAGACGAGGTCTTGCTAAACAACACCCATATAAGCACAAACACGTTTCAGATTATAAAGGTACAGTGCAGTATAAATGAATGGATGATTGTGAGTAAACTGATATTTGTGAATGCCACAAATATCATATGCTTCTGTGTTATATATGAAACAATGAGCAGCTTAGCTCGTGAACGTGTGTGCTGTGGTCACGTGCACCGCCATTGTGAGTGTCAATCACTCACCGCGTGTTTGACTCCGCGGTTCCCGTGGGCTCAGTGAGTCAGCGCTGTCCCTTCTCCCGTCCACCCGGGTTTAGGCTGAGTCACAACGAGACAGCGGCCTCCGACTTTTAGCGGACGGGATGTTGGGGAGAGAAGGAAGTTTGCAGACGTTAGAGTGAGTAATGTCCTGATGCACACACTTTTACAAGTACACCTAAACAAATATATACACACATGCGGACACAAAATACAAAGATACTCAGTATAGCATAATAATGTTGTATTTTAACGTCGATTATAACTTTCTTTTGTAAGCACTCATCAATGAAGTTACTAACGACACTTATTACAGCTCTTTTAACCACTACTAGCGGTAAGTACCCGGCGTTGCTCGGGCGAAAAAGGCAGACACACACATGGACTTACACACAGACATTGACCCACACACATAGAAACACATCGACTTAGACGCACACACACATATATGGTTAAACTCAGGATGGATCGTTAGCAGGCCAGCCTAAATGTTTCTATCCGGCGAAGATGTTCCATTAGGGGATGCACGTTTCGCAAGCGTATAGAAGGGAGCGACAGACCAGGCAGCTTCCACACAGCGTAACGCAGCCGATTTAAAGATAATGGCGCTCGACTGATTTGAAGTGAGACCTCTGCTGTTAAACCGGAGCCGGTCATGAGCACACTGGCCAGGTATGGGAATCTCGGCAATCTCTCCACAACTGCCGCATCACGAATTGTGAGCTGTGGGGGTGGATTGTTCGATGGTACAAAATACCCAGGCAGGTGCTTCGTTTTGGTGGGGCTGATGGTAAGGCCCCACCTCTTAGTGGCAAGCTCCAGGTTCAGCAGCAGTGAGCAGCAATCACCAGAGCATTGGCATACATAACATGGTTGAGCAATAGGGAGGCATCCCTTGACCGCACCCGGGCATTAATCAGCCTCCCATTGTATCTGTACCAGATGGAAATTATGGTACAGCCATTGAAAGCTTCAGGAACTACGTGGTCCAAATATATGTAAAATAATGTGGAGCCAGAGGACATCCCTGTTGCACCCAAGGTGTACAGGGAATGGCTCTGACTCACGGCCACGTAGTTTGACGCGGGGCCGCTCACCATCATGAAGGTCATTAAGGATGGTGAGCAGTGGGTGAGGGACTCGGAAAGCACGAAGAACAACCCAGAGGCCAGGCCTACTGATGGTATCATAGGCCTTGAGAAGGTCAATAAAGGACACACATGGACTAAGACGCACACATGGGCCTACAGACACGCAAAGAAATGGACTTACACTGACTAACATGGAGGCATGCACACAGCAACTAACACACACGCACATGGACTGACACACACACACACACATGGAGTTACACACACAAACACATCGACTCACACACATACACATAGGGACTCACACACACACAGACATCCACTTGAGATATACACACATGAGTTACACACATATCGACGTGCACACATACAGCGACTCACACAGACATACGTGGACTCACACACACATTGACGTAAACACACATATGTACTTACTCACACACATATGGACTAAGACACACACACATGGACTTAGACACACATAGATAGACTGACACACACACAGGCCTACACACATACACATGTGACACACAGACATCTACTTGAAATACACAGACATGGATGAACACACATATGGACTCACACAAACGCATTGACTTACACACACACATCGAGTGACACACACATGTATAGACTTACATACACATGTGGACTAACACACACACGTGGACTAACACACATACACATGGACATACATGGCCACATCACAGACTGGCAGACCGTCGCAGCGTCATAAAAGCGCAGCAAAAAAGGGAAAATTTAGCAACCTAAAAATAATGAGTTTTGTGCACACAAACATTATTATTGTAATGTTCGTCAACTAATGTGTTTAATGATAGAAAACATTGGACTTGATTTTTAGTGTAAGAAGCTTGGAACTTTGTACTTACCATAGGCGTGTTGAGGCCTTGTGCCATGCGTAGCCCCCTCCTGGCCTACATTGCGAGGCGGCGGAGTTGGCACGTTGCCAGGCTAGGGGCTGGGCCGCTACCCCCCCCCGCATACCCTGCCCGTGCAAGAATAATGGTATGTAGGCAGTAATAAATTATTATCTAGGGAGTCTGTAGTATAAACTGGACACATCGTGTTGGGGGGGCAAAGAGGACATTACACTGTGAAGAAATATCCGCAGCGTCATGTGTGTATGTATTGGCTGTTAAACGCGTAAAAGGAAATGTCCCCGTGATGTGGAGCGCACGCGCATCACTTGGCAGGATCCGCCCCCCCACGCAATTGGCGTCAGTTGGTACGGTCGAAGTCGCGCAATAAGAAATAATTAATTATAGAAACGGCACAAATGTGTTAATTAAACTACTTTAAAGTTTAGGGATGGGAAAATAAAATAGCCTATTCCCACCGCGGGGCTTAGGGCGTGCCGCCTGGCAAATTTCTTTCGACATATAGCCCACCATCCGAGACCCAAATCCCCCGCAAGCGGGAGCACGCGGAGACTTTTATATATAAGATTAAATTAAATAACAATATAATTACAATTGTCACATTACCTACTCTAACCAATGATATTGTTGGAAACTATTATGTTAATACAGTAGATCATCAATTAAATTATCCAGCGGCTTCGCAGGGAAGGGGGTACTGAATTTTCAAAAACACCAGATAATTGCGTCATTATTTAAATAGCTTATTTTTGCACATTCTTGAATAACATTATGTTTATAGGTGCTCTGTTTATATATATTTCGTATTTTAAATAATTTACGATGTGAAAATCGGTTAAATAAATATACAAATAAACTAAATAAATATCCTGTAAAACATGACAGTATTTACTGTACTGCACTCACCACTCCAAAATCGAAGACTCTGCATGGGTGATGTGTGGACTACGATCTTTTTCGACAACTTGTGTTTGACAACGACTTGTGTTTGACAACAACAACTTGTGTTTGACAACAACAACTTGTGTTTGACAATCGTCGGACTGATGCAGCCTTCAGATAGGTGCTCTGGCAAACGCCGAATTGCACGCATTTTTCGCGCACTGTATATTTTCTATTTCTATAGTTATTAGTCATGAAAAATGGATATACGTGCAGTATTATTGTTTAAGTTGTATGTGGTTTATAATGTACTGTATATATTATTTGACGCAGAAATGGGAGGATGTTCTGAGGAAATTAGGAATGAGAGGATATGGGAAGAGTTGTCGTGGAAATGCCGATATGCAGGCCAGGTGCTAAGTTACCTTGTGCTCATAGACAGTTGTCACTGGGGGTTTCCTTTCAATTACATTGTGATGAGATGTTAAATTGAACGCTTTCAGATGTGCCCGCTTATAGGATGATGCAATATTGAAGAGAAATCATGATTATTTTATCTATATATATACACACACACCGATTCTACAGAGAGCCTCTAGTAGACTTTTGGGTCATATACTGTTAAGCAACACCTATGAAGACCAGAACGGCACATGAGGGGTTGGGAGGCCAGCACCACACTCAGCCAACTGATGTTTACTTACTACACCAGGTACTAATTTATGGCTGAGTCGACCTACGTGAGGTCCACAGCCTTTTTAGATTTCATCACTGAAGTTCGCCGTGAGCAGCAATCGAGCCAGGTTTGTGGCTCACTGTGCTAACCACTGCACCACTACTTCCCATGCGCATGCACACAAATATGCATACACTAAGATACACATGTACAAACACGCATAGAGATGGACTAATGCATATATACACATAGGAGGCATTCACACACATCAGATTCAACCCAAAAACCTAAAGAGCAGTTGCTATTCGCAAGCTCCTATTAAAGTTGGCAAGAGGTTCATTTGTGCACAGTCACCACAAACACGACCCTCAACCACTGTCCCATCAACTATCACCACTCCTCACCATCCTCACCATCCCCACTCGGTGCCCAGACCCTCCACCCATCCCCTCTGCCCCCACTAACTGTCTTTTCTCTCCCTGCAGCCTTTTGAATGTTCACTGACAGACAAGTCGATTTCTTCTCTCAGTGTCACCCTCAAGGCCAACACAGGTTTGAAGAATCTCTGGTAAGCTCTGCTGTTCGTTTTTCACATGTGCTCTGTGCACGAACTGTGCTAATTATTGGTGCAACGCGTTGTGAAGTAAACATTTAAATGTGAACACATTTAATCTTGCTGTCCTGCTTAATCGAGTCCACTTTCAAAATGTTTTACTATAATCATAACACATTTGTTTAGTTTAACACATAGGTTAAAGCAATATTCATATTCACAACATAAACATCTCCCTGTGTTTCTTCGATTAAAATGTACTTCACTTGTGTGTGATCCTCTGTTGCAACTTTGTGTTTATATTAACGCAAACACTTTTCATATTATAAAGGTACAGTGCAGTATAATTGAATGGATGATTGTGAGTAAAGTGATATTTGTGGATGCCACCTATTATACTTGAACTGTATAACACAGAAGCATTAAACAATGAGCAGCTTTGCTCCTGAACGTGTGTGCTGTGGTCATGTTCACCGCCATTGTGAGTGTCCCTCACTCACCGCTTGTTTGACTCCGCGGTTCCCGTGGGCTCAGTGAGTCAGCGCTGTCCCTTCTCCTGTCCACCCGGGTTTAGGCTGAGTAACAACGCAATCGGAGACAGCGGTCTCCGACTTATAGCGGACGAGATGTTGGGGAGAGAAGGGAGTTTGGAGACGTTAGAGTGAGTAATGTCCTGATGCACACACACTTATAAAAGTACACCTAAACAAATATATATACACACATACAGACACAAAACACAAAGATACTCAGTATAGCATAATAATGTTGTATTTTAACGTCGATTATAACTTTATTTTTTTGCACTCATCAATTAAGTTATTAGCCACACTTATTACAGCACTTGTAATCACTATTAGATAACTTTACAATTACAATTGTCACATTACCTACTCTAACCAATGATATTGTTTCAAACTATATTATGTTAATACAGTAGATCATCGATTATCCGGCAGCTGGATTTTCAAAAACACCAGATAATCGCATCAAAATAAAAATGGCTTGTTTTTGCATATTCTTGAATAAGATTATATTTGTAGGTGTTTTCTATATATATTTAGTGTTTTAAATAGTTTGCGATATTAGTTCAAGTTCATTTATTAGGTATAGCCCTGTGAGCCATTCGGCTCTTGAATCGGGTGCAACCGCAACAAACAAAAAACAAAAATATGAACAAGAATACATCTTATAGTGACTATGTGCAAACAGAAAATCCAAGAAAAGACAGCAAAATATTGCAGATATTAAAATCGCTTGAATAAATATGCAAAGACAAAATGAATATGCTGCTGAAAAAGTGACTATTTACTGTACCGCACTCACCACTCCAATATTGAAGACTCTGCATGGGTGATGTGCATACTACGATCTTGTTCAACAACTTGTGTTTGACAACAACAACTTGTGTTTAATGACAACTTTGTTTGATGACAACAACTTGTGTTTGACAACAACAACCTGTGTTTAACAACTTGTGTTTGACGACAACTTGTGTTTGATGACGACAACTTGTGTTTGACAACAACTTGTGTTTGACAATCGTAGGACTGATGCAGCCTTCAGACCGGTGCTCTGGTGAATGCAGAATTGCACACAATTTTCGCCAGATCGCACTGTATATTTTCTGTTTCTATGACTGTAGTTATTAGTCATGAAACAGTAGTAGGTTTTTATCTTTAAACTGGTACAAAACTGACACTTTTATACAAGGCATCATGTTTGCAATAACCGCAACACAAGCAGTCAAAATGCAAACAAAAAGAAACAACTCTGATAATGGTAATGATATGCACTGTCCTTGAAGTTAATTGGTCCACACCCGAGACAGCTTTCCTTAGAGCCTAGTCTCCATTGGTGTTGGACCAGATATCACCAAAAGGCGTACAACTCAAAAACAGTGCACTATCAGAGTATTGAGAGCTCGGGGTAAGCATTTACACTGAACCTCCTTTACCAGTGGCAAAATATAGTAGTAGGTTTTTACCCTTTAAACTGGTACAAAACTGACACCGTTATACAAGGCATCATGTTTGCAATAACCACAACACAAGCAGTCAAAATGCAAACAAAAAGAAACAACTCTGATAATTGTAATGATATGCACTGTCCTTGAAGTTGATTGGTCCACACCCGAGACAGCTTTCCTTAGAGCCTAGTCTCCATTGGTGTTGGACCAGATGACGCCAAAAGGCGTACAACTCAAAAAGTGCACTATCAGAGTATTGAGAGCTCGGGTAACCATTTACACTGAGACCTCCTTTACCAGTGGCAAAATATAGTAGTAGGTTTTTACCCTTTAAACTGGTACAAAACTGACACCTTTATACAAGGCATCATGTTTGCAATAACCGCAACACAAGCAGTCAAAATGCAAACAAAAAGAAACAACTCTGATAATGGTAATGATATGCACTGTCCTTGAAGTTGATTGGTCACACCCAGACACTTTCCTTAGCCTCGTCTCCAGTGGGACCAGATGACGCCAAAAGGTCGAAATTTGAAGCTGGCCGGGAGGCTTGTTCCATGGAATACATATTTGTGGTCTTGTGTGTGTTGGATTTATTCTTTGTATCTCTTAGAGTTCCCGGTCTTTATTCGTGGTTATAATTTGGTTCATGTTTAATCAATATTTAATGCTCCTTGTTACATCATTATTTTTGAGGGTTTTGCCCCTGTTATAAGTCTGTCTCCAGGGCCATTGGTGTTTTATTTTGAGTTATATTTTGTGCTGGAGAGATACTTTATTTGGACTTAAGTTTTCGTGATGGCAGGGGCCGTGTATTTTGGTTCATGGAGATTTCCAATAGTCGCTAATTCCTCTGCCCATTATTATTTAGGCATTTTGACCTCCAGACGCTTCTTGTGAGTGGCTGCGGGTAAAATGTGGTTTCATTATTTATTAATATATATATTGGCCGAATTATTCTTAATATGAATTTTAAAGCTCATATATACAACATTCCGCCCTTTTAAAAATGATCAGTGTCAATTTGGCCACTGCCTATTTTTAATAAATGCCTTTTCAATGAATATCAACTGCCCTCGATTCCGGCTGCTATTTCCTTCAACGCGGCGTACGTATCCAACTTAGCATGGTTCATTTGAAATGCAAAAAAATAAAATGACATCCTACTGTGATTTTTCTTCTTGGTTCTTTCGGTAAAGTCACGTAGAAGGGAAATAATAAAAATAAAAATAAACATAATAAAATAATTATGACGTTTCGGCCACAACGCAAGCAGCCGTCCTCAGGTGAAGACCAGGTCTGTCAGGGAGACAGCATCTGAATGAAACACCACCACGCTTTGAGCGTCTATTTAAGCTGGGTTGGAAGGGGGGAAGGGCACCTTGACAAAATAATTTGCATATCAAGAGGAATTTAGCATATTTATGGGAAATGCAGGTATGCGATTAGTACTACTTGTGAAATGCGTAGGAGATGGGCGGGGGGTTTCAAAGTCATATTATGCCCGTGCATTATGCAGGATTAGCAGCATTAAAGGGAGGGGATAGGGGTAGTATTAATAAAGGGAAGGAATGTTCATAGTATCTAGCTGCAGTAACTAAACAACCACGTAAAAAACTAAACTATAAACTACATAGTATCATCAGTATACTAAATATACTCTCCAATAAGCTGAGCTACTAACAGTAAGTAATACATTACAATTCTATGTCGCAAAAAATATAATATGCTTCCAACTAAACTTTTTTCCTTACATCACATGGGTCTACCCCGTACTATATCCTGCCATAGACAAACCCAACATTAAATTATAAACTGTATTACTATACACCACCCTATACTTAGAATAATACATAGTGTAATATTACACTATGTATTATTCTATCCACCCTATTGTATATCACACTGCTGTATATTCACTATACAATTACGATAATATATATTGCCTTATACATTGTATTAAACTCTAGATTTGAAGCTTTCGTGACTGCAATGATTCATATTCTTAGGTTTTTCGGTAAAGTCACATAGGTAAAAAATTAAAATTAATAAAAGTTAAATAAAAATCACGTTTCAGAGGCCTCCGATTTTTATTTTACTTTTTACCTACGTGACTTTACCGAAAAAACCGAAAAATATAATTGTATTAAACATTACAATTTTATTATTATTTATTATTATACAATTTGCTATACACTATACCATTGACTGTCGAGTGAAAGATACTAAGAGGAAGCAACGAAATATTTCAATGGGAGAGTGGTAGTAGGAGACTTGCAGCAGAGCAAAGAATCCATTCCCTTCGGAGAATACAAGATATATAGTCATGCCAGTGAGTGGACTGCGGTCTGAAAGTCACCGTAACGTGAACACAATCAGTTAAGATCCGAAATGGTTTATTACGTTCTTCCAATGATTGCTGAGCCAGAATCCGTCTTCTCGGTTGAAATTGTCTCTGTGTTTGTATATGTGGATCGCCTCATGAACGAATCTCTCATGGTAGCCAGATGGCTTGCAGAGAACCTCTGTCTTGGAGAAGTCAATGTCATGTGAGCCCACTGAATTGTAACAGTGATCTGCCATGGCTGAGGTGTTTGTCCTACCGTGTTTCAGGTCTCCTTTATGTTCACGGATGCGGTCCGAGGCATGTCGTTTCGTTTCTCCAATGTAACTGCTACCACAGAGGCAACTTAGTTTGTAGACGCCAGGGTACTGTATGTCTGGAACCACATCTTTTACAGACGGGACCAGATCACGGATTTTATGTACCGTGTTGAATCGGACCTGGATCTTGTGTTTAATCAGGATTTTGGAGATATTTTTTGTGACCCAGCAATGTAGGGTAAGGTGATGGTTTTGAAAGGCTCCTCAACAGGATCCTTCTTGATGGTTGGAGTGATGGCTTTGCGGATTGTGTAGTCGGAGTAACCATTAGCCTTAAGAGCATGGCGTACGTGTTTGAGTTCACTGGCAATGTGTTCCTGGTCGGAGATGCATTGGGCTCTATGGTATAGAGTCTTGATGAGGGAATTCTTCTGGGATGGATGGTGGTGGGAGTCCGGTTTTAGTTAAGCATCCATATGGGTGGCTTTCCTGTAGACAGAGTGACTCATTGAACCATCAGGTCTCCTTTTAATTAGGTCATCCAAAAAGGGTAGCTTGCCATCCTTTTCGACTTCCATGGTGAATCTGATGGCTGGGTGTATGGAATTGATGTGGTCGAGGAATTGGTCTAGAGCAGCCATGTGGCCAGATGACAAAAGTGTCATCTACGTACCTCTTCCATAAGGTCGGGCATAGAGTGGCAGTCTGAATGGCGTCAGTCTCAAATTTCTCCATGAACACGTTGGCTACAACCGGAGATAGGGGGAGCCCATTGGGGTGCCCTCAGTTTGTTTGTAGAAAGTTCCAGTCCAGGTGAAGTATGTATTGGTTAAGCAGTGTCTCACCAGGGGGGGGGGGGGTACCCCAGTATTCAGTCCTTGATGAACCAAGTCTTCAATGATTGCGATAGTGTCATCTGGCCACATGGCCGGCCTGCTCTAGACCAATTCCTCGACCACATCAATTCCATACACCCAGCCATCAGATCACCATGGAAGTCGAAAAAGATGGCAAGCTACCCTTTTTGGATGTCCTAATTAAAAGGAGACCTGATGGTTCAATGAGTCACTGTCTACAGGAAAGCCATCCATACGGATGCTTACCTAAAACCGGACTCCACCACCATCCATCCCAGAAGAATTCCCTCATCAAGACTCTATACCAGGGGTCCTCAAACTACGGCCCGCAGGCCACATGTGGCCCGGCGAGGACATTTATCCGGCCCATGGTCACTAATTGGGCTGCGCTTGTGAGCACTAATTGGGCTGCGCTGGTGAGCACTAGTTGGGCTGCGCTGGTGAGCACTCATTGGGCTGCGGTGGTGGGCACTGATTGGGCTGCAGTGGCGAGCACTGATTTGGCTGCGCTGGTGAGTACTGATTGAGCTGCGGCGGTGGCACTGATTGAGCTGCGGCGGTGGGCACTCATTGGGCTACGCTGGTGAATGGTTCAATGGGCCAATTGACTGGACTTGCCCCCAGGCCTAAGGCTGCCAGCCCTCCCTGGCTGCGCTTGACTGGCTCTCCTCCCTCAGCTCCCTCACTTGCCCCTCGGCTCCACTCCCAGTGATATTCCTGTGTGCTGGGGATGTACTGCGATCTGTGAACAAAACTGCAGGTGTAATTAACTTTTTAATGGCACCCGCACCAGTGTGAGCCTGGGGTAAAAGCGGAGTTCCCCCAATCAGACTGCATTGATGGGCAGTGCAGTCTGTATGTCTCTGTGTAGGCAAAGTTATTGCTGGTATATTGTTTTTGTAGCGCTGTATATATATTGGTATTTTACTAATAGCAATTTTGACTCCCTAGGAAACAATGATGTCAAGAAAGAGAAAAATTGACTCGGAGTGTAGGATATTCAAAGAACAGTGGACTTATGATTACTTTTTCATGCAGTACAAGGAAAGAGCTGTGTGTCTGATATGCCAGAATATAGTGTCTGTGTTCCAAAAATACAATTTACGTCGACACTATGAAACTCAACATAAAGATAAATATGATTGTTTGGTCGGAGAAGTGAGAAAGATAAAATAATAAAACAGAAAAATACATTAACAACTCAGCAAAATACTTTTGTGAAGCAGAAGCAGCTAAATATTTCATCACTGCGAGCAAGTTTTCAAGTTGCCAAGCTACTAGCGTGCACTGGCAGACCATTCGTGGAGGGAGAATTTGTTAAAGAATGCCTTCTTTCTGTTGCCAAAGAGATGTGTCCAGAGAAGGCCGATTTATTTAGTACAGTGAGTCTTTCAGGACCTACAATTACACGGAGGATTGAAGAAATGGGAAACTATTTGCATCAGCATTTGCAAAACTCCACAAAAAAACTTTCCTATTTTTCCTTGGCACTCGACGAAAGCAATGATGTTCGTGATTCTGCACAACTTCTAATTTTTATTCGTGGGACGAATGACTATTTCGAAGTCACAGAAGAGCTTGCTGCACTGCAAAGCATCAAAGGAACAACTACAGGAGAGGATATCTATGAAAAGGTTTGCCAAACTGTGAATGGTTTGGAGCTGAATTGGGCTAAACTAGCCAGTGTGACAACGGATGGTGCTCCTAGCATGGTGGGGTCTAAGAAAGGAGTAATTGCTCGCATTAACCAAGAGATGGACAAACATAACCATTTTCATCCAATAGCCATACACTGCCTCATCCACCAACAAGCGCTGTGTAGTAAATCACTGAAGTGGGACTGTTATGAAAATTGTGGTATCTTGTGTTAACTTCATTAGAGCTCATGCACTAAACCACAGACAATTTCAGGAATTTCTGTCTGAACTAAATGTTGACTATGAAGATGTTCTGTACCACACAGAAGTCCGTTGGCTGAGTCGAGGGAGAGTTTTGAAACGTTTCTATGACTTCCACAGATTACAGCTTTTCTGCTTTCAAAAAACAAAGAAGTACCAGAGCTCAATGATGCAGAATGGAAATGGCACCTTGCCTTTCTGACAGATGTAACAGAGCTACTCAACAGTTTCAATGTGCAACTTCAAGGAAAGGGGAAGCTCCTCTGTGATATGCAATCACATGTCAAAGCATTTGAAGTAAAATTAGGCCTCCTCATCAAACAAGTTAAGGAGGAAAACTTCTGCCATCTCCCACAACTCAAAATCTGTTAGCGGAAAAACCATTGGTTGCAATTCCAAACAAAACATGTGTGGATTTACTTGAAAAATTGCAAAAGGAGTTCCAATTTAGATTTAAAGAGCTTCATCTCCATGAACAGGACATACAACTTTTCCGTAACCCATTTTCTATTGACATTGAAAATGTGGATACAATTTACCAAATGGAACTGGCTGAACTGCAGAATTGTGACTCTCTGAAAGACGCATTCAAGTCAAGCAGTCTTCATAATTTCTATGCATCTCTCCCCTCTGAGACATATCCTCATCTCAGGAACCATGCACTCAAAATGGCAACCATCTTTGGCAGCACTTATGTCTGTGAACAGACTTTTTCAGAATGAAACATTTGAAATCTCCAACCAGATCTAGACTAACGGATGCACACTTGCATCCCTTGTTACGACTAGCAGTGACAAATATGGAACGGACATTGACCATCTCATTAGCCAAAAGCAGGCCCATAGTTCCCATTGAAATACTGGCAAGTTTGTTGATTTAACTTTACTTGTTCTTCATTTTAAAAATTGTATTTGTTCCCGTTTTGTTTCTTCACTTCAAATAAGATATATGCAGTGTGCATAGGAATTTGTTCATAGTTTTTTTTAACTATAGTCCGGCCCTCCAACGGTCTGAAGGACAGTGAACTGGCCCCCTGTTTAAAAAGTTTGAGGACCCTGCTCTATACCATAGAGCCCAATGCATCTCCTACCAGGAACACATTGCCAGTGAACTCAAACACGTACACCATGCTCTTAAGGCTAATGGTTACTCCGACTACACAATCCGCAAAGCCATCACTCTATCCATCAAGAAGGATCCTGTTGAGGAGCCTTTCAAAACCATCACCTTACCCGATATTGCTCGGGTCACAAAAAATATCTCCAAAATCCTGATTAAACACAAGATCCAGGTCCGATTCAACACAGTACATAAAATCCGTGATCTGGTCCCGTCTGTAAAGATGTGGTTCCAGACATACAGTACCCTGGCGTCTATAAACTAAGTTGCCTCTGTGGTAGCAGTTACATTAGAGAAACGAAACGACATGTCTCGGACCGCATCCGTGAACATAAAGCAGACCAGAAACACGGTAGGAAAAACACCTCAGCCGTGGCAGATCACTGTTACATTTCAGTGGGCTCACATGACATTGACTTCTCCAAGACAGAGGTTATCTGCAAGCTATCTGGCTACCATGAGAGATTCGTTCATGAGGCAATCCACATATACAAACACAGAGACAATTTCAACCGAGAAGACGAATTCTGGCTCAGCAATCATTGGAAGGACGTAATAAACCATTTCGGATCTTAACTGATTGTGTTCACGTTTATGGTGACTTTCAGACCGCAGTCCACTCACTGGCATGACTATATATCTTGTATTCTCCGCAGGGAATGGATTCTTTGCTCCGCTGCAAGTCTCCTACTACCACTCTCCCATTGACATATTTCGTTGCTTCCTCTTAGTATCTTTCACTCGAAGGTCAATGGTATAGTGTATAGCAGATTGTATAATAATAAATAGTAAAAAATTGTAATGTTTAATACAATTATATTCTTAGGTTTTTTCGATAAAGTCACGTAGGTAAAAAAGTAAAATAAAAATCGGAGGCCTCCGAAACGTCGTGATTTTTATTTTTATTTTACTTTTATTAATTTTAATTTTTTCCCTGCGTGACTTTACCGAAAAAACCTAAGAATATGAATCCTTGCAGTCACGAAAGCTTCAAATCTAGAGTTTAATACAATGTACAAGGCAATATATATTATCGTAATTGTATAGTGAATATACAGCAGTGTGATATACAATAGGGTGTATAGTAATACAGTTTATAATTTAATGTTGGGTTTGTCTATGGCAGCATATAGTACGGGGTAGACCCGTGTGATGTAAGGAAAAAAGTTTAGTTGGAAGCATATTATATTTTTTGCGACATAGAATTGTAATATATTACTTACTGTTAGTAGCTCAGCTTATTGAGAGTATATTTAGTATACTGATGATACTATGTAGTTTATACTTGAGTTTTTTACGTGGTTGTTTAGTTACTGCAGCTACATACTATTAACATTCCTTCCCTTTATTAATACTAACCCTATCCCCTCCCTTTGATGCTGCTAATCCTGCATAATGCACGGGCATAATATGACTTTGAAACCCCCGCCCATCTCCTACGCATTTCACAAGTAGTACTAATCACATACCTACTAATCACATACCTGCATTTCCCATAAATATGCTAAATTCCTCTTGATATGCAAATTATTTTGTCAAGGCTCCCTTCTCCCCGACAGACCTGGTCTTCACCTGAGGACGGCTGCTTGCGTTGTGGCCGAAACGTCAAGAGAATTATTTATTATGTTTTATTTTTATTATTTTATTATACCCCTTCTACGTGACTTTACCGAAAGAACCAAGAAATTGAATCCCTGCAGTCACGAAAGCTTTAAATCGAAACTGTGATTTTTGTTTTAGTTCCTGGGAAACGCTAGGTAGCGGTTTCGAACACTCTTGTGCGTTGTCTTCCTCATGTTACCTCCTTGCCACATTTTTACCAAGTTATGAGTGTCTGTTTTGCCACTTTTGATTAAGAGTGTTGATCTCCACGCAATGTTTTTCAGACTTGGTTCGTTTATGCCATTTTCATGATCATTCATAATATTCTCATGGCCAGATATCTTAGCGCAATCATTTACCCTTTTACGCAACATCACAACATTATCATCCTGGTTCATCGTTTTTATGGCTTTGGTCAATTTAGCACGGTTTGCTTGTTTGTTTTTGTAGTTTCTCATGTCACTCTCTTTCACTGTGGGACTGTGCCGTGAAGTTGTGTTGTACATAACCAGAATCCGCACACACCACTAGTTTCTGTGCTCGATTGTCGGTGGCAATTCCCTCCCTGCGACAATATGCACATTGGTCGACTCAGTGAGTCGATTCCGCGCCCGTTGTGTCTCCCTTTTTGTGCTTGTGAGTGTGCTGGGTTTCAACACAATTCCCGATACGTCATGGATCTTCATCTCCATTTCAGCACTCCGATCTACATCCATCCTCAATGTGTCAATGCACATTTTTTTATTCAAAGGCTGACGCCGCATTCCTCAGGGCGTGTCTCTGTGGCACTATCACGCAATTTTGCAACGCATTGGGCGGCTTTTCCCATTACCTGGCGATCCGTTTTTTTTTCTTCTCCCTGTGGTTTGTTATCATCTCCTGTCGGGTCACACCTCAATGCAGCTATGTTTTTACGTTCGATAGGTGTCAATTACGGGAGCGATGCTTGCGTTCTCTACCACTCTATCAGAATTGGTATTCGACGCATTTAGAGTTTCCCGATCATTGTTATCCTTCTGCTGTGCCTTTCCACTAGCAGCCTGCTTGCATTTTTCAACGGGGCTATGATCTTGCTTTAATTCAGCGGGTAGTGCGCTCACTGGCAGCTCATTCTCAATGTGGGTGATTCATCACGTGTTTGTGCCGCATTTTGTATCTCAGTTAAGCCATTGTTTTTCCTTATTTCCTGTTTCTCTACTCCCTCCTGGTATAGCCGGTGGGGTATTGGTCGGAAATGGACAGATTGTGTTTGACCTTCCGTGTGCCGTCGCATTCGGTACTGATATGATTCTGCTCTTGACCTCCACATCCTGCGATTCTCGTAAATATTTGTCTTTCTGCGCTGTGGTTGCCTCCAATTTGTGTGCCACCCTCTCGCTGGATTGTTATCTGGCCATCTGTGCGTGGGTGCCTGCTCCTCTCTGCATTGTGGGGCTCGGTGCATTGAATGCCTCGCGTGATTTTTTTATTTCCTCTGAAAGGCTGGATTTATTATCCCTCTCCCTGTGTGTTTGGAATCGAATTATGACTCTTAGTTCTATGTAGCCATGCCATGTAAGCCCTATTCTCTATGCGGTGTAAGGAGGCTGTCTTTGGGTCCAAAACCATTCCCACAATTTATGTAATCTCTGGACTCAAGGATTCAAAAAACATAATTTTTAACATGTTGTCACATTCGTGATACTGATCCACATCGCCTGCGTAGTACGCTCTTTTAAATCGTAGGAGGTAATCTCGCGGATCATCGTCTACGCACTGGGTCATCGATTTTACAGCATTAAACCACTCAGACAGTGTTGAATATTCTCCAAACTTCCGAATCACTGCCAGGCTCAGTTGTTTGAAATCATTCTTAACCTTGTATGGTAACGACTTTACCCATAGTATAGAATGTTCATGTAAACTTCTTTCAGCAAACTTGCTTTCTCATCCCTTCTCCTCCGACTTCTGATCATTGCCTCCGCTTCTACTGTTGCGATATGAGTGTGTATATTCCGGTCCCTATTGTGTGGATCAAAATAGGAAATTCTGACGAGAGCTTTGTCCATCAATTTCAGAGTTTTACTATTGAATGAGTATTCGGAAGGTCGTCGTCAGAGGAGTCAGCGTCAGATGAGCTATCACTCCAATCGTGGCGCTGCTTAACATAACTTCTGCAGTGTATTTTGCACCTGTGATGTGGCGTGTGTTCCTTAGGTTTCCTATGTTGGTCTCGTGATCCTTGTTCATGTGTTGGTGTGCGCCGTCCCTTCGGCCTGTGCTTATGTGGTGAGTGTTTTTGAGCTCGGCTTTCCTGTCACACACTGTGTGTATGGTGTCTGCTAGGTGTGGTGCTTGCATTCTGAGGTCCTTGTTTGATGCTTGATTTATATTTGTCTCATGCCTCGTGCCTGTTGTGATGTCTGTGTCTGTCACCTGTGGTGCGGATTGTTTTGTGTTGGTGGTTTTTGCGTAGCATGCATCTCTCTGGAGAGCTGTCCCTTTGATCTGTGCTGTGTCGGTCGTGTTTGAGTGGTATGCGTCTTTCTAGTGAGCTGTCTCTGCTGTCCTGCTCGTGTTGCCAAGTTTACGCCCTTTTTGCCTTGCTATCAGTGCAGCATATTCTGCAACTTTGTTTTAAGATTTTGTCTCCCTCTGACTTCGGGGTTGTCAGTCCCACTTGTTGCCTGCTGCATCTGTATTTCTCCATCCCTTCTCTCGAGTTGCGAGGGGTTTCTTTGTCAAAGTTATTTTGATTGATAACCATACTTTTTATGTAGTCTGTTCCTGGACTACGTCACATACCCAAGAATGTGGTGTATTGCTACCTTCGTATTTGTTCTGTGAATCAACGTCTGTGAGTTTCGCTGGTGTCGCGAGCACGGATTCCTTCTCCCTTACGAGGGTGTGAGACATTATCTCGTCTATCAGAGACGGTTTCTCGCCCGTTTACTTTTCGAATTTTTCCTCTTTCCACAATCTCTGTCTGTCTGCGAGAAGGTATGAGTCCTGTCTTGCTATTTCTGCGAATTTTACATCGTTTTCACTTTGTCACTTTTATCCAGTCCTTAAGTAATTTCTCTTGATATGTCGTAGTGTCATCGATACAGCTCCCCTCCCATGTGTTTAACTTGTCTGCTCTGTAGCAGACCAGCCTGTGTTTTAATACGAGTTCCCAGTATTCCGGAATCCATTCAAAAATTCCTCTTAATCCTTGCATCTCATGTGTGGCATAAGCTACTCTGGTATTCCACTTCAGAGTGCATATAAAACAATTGTATCACAGAATGCAGTCAGTTCGACTCGATAAAATCATCTTAATCCCACTGTCTTCGTTATACTCTGCTCCTCTGGAATTTCGCCTCAGAGTGCGTATATAACTTTCTTTTCACAGGATGCAATCAGTTCGACTTGAGATATTATCTTAATCCAACTGTCCTTGTTCTAACCCTGCTACTCTGGAATTTCACCTCAGAGTGCGTTTTTNGTTTGTTTTACGCCCGTTTACAATCACGAGGCAATGTTCACAATACTCTGGTTAACACAACAGTGATTCATTCCTTCATTCATGCATAAACTGCGAGAGATCCCGGACGAGGTCCCCATTATGTTGTATTTGTCGGGTCTTGAAAATTTAATAAAGATAATAAAAATTAAATGAAGATTGGAAAAATGCGTAATTCTAGGAAATTATGCTAATTTAGGTAATTATATGTTCTTTGTCAATCTGGAGATTTCCAGATAGTCGCTAACCGTCCTCTGCCCTGAGTTTATTATTTAATGGTATTTTACGACCTCCAGATGCTTGGTGCTTGTGAGTGTGTGCTGCGGGATTAAATGTGTTGGTTTCATTATTTATTAAATATATATATTGGCCAAATTATTCTTAATATGAATTTTGGAAAGCCGCATTTATCAAATAATAGAGAAATAGGGCTGCGTTCCTGGGTCCGAAATGATAACTCCCTCTCTCTGTTTAGCTAATTGTACGATATTTCCACCCTTATTGTACTGAAAGATGTTGAGTTGCTCTCCATTTCTTGTGTGTGTACAATATTTATTTTCTAGTTTCACTCCACTCAGTGCCTCTTCTCTCCCTGTAGTCTGCAGGACTGCTCATTGACAGACAAATCGATCCCAGCTCTTCATGACATCATGATCACCAACAAAGCATTGAGAGGGCTCGGGTAAGCTCTGCTACTCGTGTCTCACATGCGCTCTGTTGCTACAGACAAAACAACTTAGATTCGTCAGTAACACTGTGGCCTTAGCAGGCGAAAACATGGAAAAGGCAACGTTTTGGGCAATGGACCTTGACAGCACGTCTGTGTGCTATGAACATGAACCATTGCCAGAAGTGGGGTGAGTAGTGGAGTGTATTCCAGTGCATTTAATATTCATTATCAGACCAATGAACATGACCAAACGACTGGGAATGTGCCTGATCTTAAATCTGAAAGATAGGCAGGGTTTAGCCTGGAGTGCTTAGATGGGTGACCACCGCACATAACCACAAGCGTTATAGGCAGAAGAGCTAAGTTGCAGACAACAGACTGCAGTGTGCAGCACAATCCACCCTTGAACTATACTACAATCCTAGGTCTGCAGTCCCTGCCATCACAGACCTACAATGACCTGCGTGGTGAAGTATGGTAAAGCAGCTCTCATGGCATGGGGATACCTTCATCCAGTGTGGTTTTTGTGGGGATGCGTGGTTCTTTGTGCAAACCCTTATCAGCGTGACCCTCTTTCTGTGCTGCAGGGTGAAGGGCAATTGCTTCAGTGAGGAAGAGAAGCAGGAGCTGAGGAGAAGATGGACTCACCGAGGAGGCCTGGATATTTATATATAAGCTGAGAGGCCGTGCTGGCCCTGCAGCAGATGGAGCTGGCCCACGCGCGACTTTAACAGCAGCCCGACTCATTTCACCTCCACCGATCTGATCACCAACACCGACTCTGGGAGCTCTCTCTGTGATCTCCACACGGAGCCGAGGGTGAACGCAGCTTCAATATGTTGATGAGCGTGGTGATTCCAATAATGTGTGTCGGTAAAGTCACGTAGAAGGGAAATAAAAAAATAATAAAAGTAAAACATAATAAGATACAATTCTCACGACGTTTCAGCCAAAACTTCGTGATAATTTTATAAATGCAGGAGGTTCTATCCCTACCCGGACACCTGCTGTATATTCGGAGTGTGCATGTTCTCTCCGTGGTCGCGTGGATATTTTCTCTGGGTCCTCCAGTTTTGCTCTCCACATTTAGAAACATCCATTTAGATTATTTTGCTGCTATAAATTTTCACGTGCTAATCCACTTCCTCCAGCTATTATTTGTGGTCAGCTCGCTTCTGAAAAATTAGATAATAGCTCTGGGCCTTACCTGGTAAGATAAAAAAAGAGTTTAGTTTCATTTGTAAATGTTTAAGTAATTTGTTCACCTTCACTATACTTTGCACTCTTATCGTGTATTTGTGTTGGTTGTAACTTCCTGTCCTGTCTCTACTGCACTCATTGGATTTTACTCCAGTATAAGTATTCAGATTCTGCGATTAGGTGTAGCTTTGTTATTGCATATTCAGCCTTAACTGAGTACCCATCGCAGTGAGTAAACATCAGCACTGGGGAGACAGGTGGCTGAGCGTGGCACTGACCACACCACACCATCGTGTGCCATGTCAGCCTGAATAGGTGTTCACTAACTGCACTTTCCCCAACAGTCTGTGTAGGCTACATGGGGGATCTGTGTTTCCTTGTGTGTACTGTATATGGGGATTTGTGTTGTACTTGTGTGTGGGGGTAGCCGTGGTGTAGGTGGTGATAAAACACGGGAACAGAGAAGAGACTCCCAGTGGCCCCACTCCTCCCTTCCCAGTGTCAGCGCATTGAGCTTTTGGTGCAGGAGGTTTAGGAAATTTCCATTTGGCATACTCCACTTGCTTCTCTTGCTTGTCAAGCATTCTAACTTTTCGAATGGACGACGTGCTGGAGAATACAAACTCGGTGTAACTCACAAGAGGAGTCTCCTGGTTACTCATGCGGCGTTGCAATGTACATGTTTCAATATTATTGAATCAAGGCCGTAATTATAATATATAGAGGGGGACACATCCCCCCAATAATCAAATATGCTCAAAATTTCCTCCCCCAATATATTGCTATAATAAATATTTAAAAATACTTTTTAAAAAATCACGCTTTACTGAAATGTACCGTACGAGTAATGGCAGAACTCCACGACTCCAGGAAGTGGCTCCGAAGCGTGCCATAGCGTGAGGGAGCCCCCCCCCCCCTCGGCCAACTCCGAGCTGCCCCTCCCTGTGCTCCCTTCCCCATCGCCCTCCCCTCCTTCCACATCCCCCGCCCCTCGACGTGGCTCCCCGAAGCTTGCCATAACGTAAGGGACCGTGGTGATTTACATCCAAAGTGAGTTGAGCGTGGACAATTATACCCGTGTAATGCGAGCGTAAATGGGATGTTGCTGGCTCTGGTCCAATCACACGGCCCGGGGTATTAGGGGCGGAGCCTGGTCTGCAGGGCGTGTGGGAGGGCCACCGATCACCTCGGCTCCAATGGGAAGCGAGGTGAATGGGGGCGGAGCCAGCAGGGTAGTATGGGAAGGCCGGATCTGAGGATCCGGAAGGGGAGGAGTCAGGGTCACGTGGGGGGGGGGGATGTATATAGGTGGGAGCCCGGAAGAGATCGGGCAGTCGGGAAAGTTAAGCTGAATCACGTTGGGTGTAGGGCAAGATCCGCGCCATCGGCCACGTGGCCGAAGGACCTCTGCACGCCGTCGGCCAGCGGTGTGTGGAGTGCGGGAATAGAGGAGTTAACGGAGGAGCGTGCGGGGCATGAGAGAGTGAGAGAGAGCGTGCGCGGGGCGCACGCGAGACGACACTGGTCCGAGAGGAGGCCAGTGAGGGGTGCGGAGAAGAACCTAAATAAAAGACGAACCGAGACCAGCATCGCCTGACAGTCTTTTATTACACCCGTAAAAAAGATTGTTTAAAAATATATATTTTTATGATAGAATATAGTACTGTCATCATTATGACATAAGTATACCAAGTTTGCAGTCGATAGCACATTGAGAAGTGGGTAAAAATTGAGTTACAATATTTTTGAGGATACGACAACAGACGGAGTGAGTTAAATAAACGCGTGTAAAATAGATTTCTGTTAATATGATTGTGGTTATGGTTGTACTTTAGTAATCCCTAATCTCTGCCATTACATACATGAAACAAAAACAGCACCTTGAGAGAAGGCACTCTATAAATATACACCACCACCACGCGCCACCGCCACCACCGCTACCAAGAGGAACAGATTTATTTGTTGGGTCCGGAAGTGGCCGAAGTGCAAGTTGGCCATGAAAAAAAATTTACATTGAAAATTACATTGCCACAATTAAAACATTAAACACAAATACAAAGGTTGTCTGTATAACCTCAAGACTCTTGAGGCAAGTGCTTTTAGCGAGCACCTATGAAAGCCAGCACTGTACACAATGAGGTGGGTGGCCAGCACCATGCCTGGCCGCCTTTATCTCGCGAGTGGTGATGTTTACACACCGCACTAGGTACTCTTTGGAGGCTGAGTCGACCTAGGGTTAGCCCAAAACCATTTTAGTTCATCGGTACGGTGTTGCCAAGTTAATCGCGCAATACGCGAAACACTATACAATTACCGGATGATACGCATACCCACACAGGCTTGTCCATGTGTGGGTGGGTGAATAATACAGCAGTATGCAGCATGGTGGTCAGTCGGCACCTTCCGCAATGCACGTTTGTTATTCATGAGGGTGCACATCCTGATATATTTATTAGCTGATCACCCGAAGTCACCGTGTGAGCTGAGCTTAACGATCTTTACCGGGTGCTCAATAGAGCTGAGAAATGCATTGCGGTCGATACTCAGAGTCATCGTTTAGAGATTAAGAGAATCCTTAGCAGCCCATACATATTAATGGAGAGCAATGATGGTCCCAGCTGCTGACTTGTACACCAGGAGTGAAGAATTGAGAGGAGGCTGTGGTCCCAAGAGAATTTCACTCCTTCCATTTGCTTTGTATTGAGTGGCATCCTGACGGGCACCACACGATTCAGACGCGGCCACCAGCGCAAAAACACGTACAGAACAAACCCTGCGCAGAGAAGCATGAAGAGACGCGTGCTCAATCACACCAAGACAGAGGAACGCGCAGATGAGAGAACATACACAGAGTTAAGATCCCTCCTCATGTTGACCATGATGATTAAACCAAGAGATGGAAAGAGCAACACGCAGATTAAAACTTTTCTGGCAGTGCCGATGGCCGATGACCAAGAGTAACTTGGAGGGAGGTGGAGGTGGAGGCTCATGCACAGGTGCTGCTGGGCCGATTGTCACAGCGCAGGCGTCACGAGAAGTGACGTTGGTTTGGGGAGGCCTTAAACAGTGGATTTACCACTGGTGATGATGCCGATAATGATGATGAATGCATGGACAGTCCACTCACATTCGTGCATAACCAGGTGCACGTCCACTCCCCGAGTCACCCCTCCACTCACCTCACCCCCATTCCCGAGTCACTCTCACCTTGACTTCTCCACTCGATCGCCAGTCGCCTGAGGAGGCCCAACTCCGGAGCCTCCCCCAGTGCCACGTTCTCTCAGCACGACCATCGTGCGGTGCCACCCCTCCTCTGCTGCGTCCCTCCAACTCTTCCTTTGCCATTGCGAGAATCAGCTCCACGAAGGGCCCCACACGCTGTCCCCGTCCCTCAATGGACTCGTGTTCTTTGTTGATGAAGGCCATTTAATAAAATAATGAGAATTAATGATGCACACACACAGGTCCCAAAGTAGCCTCAATAACATGTGAGGGAAGTTGTGGAGCCTTGTGCTGTGGAACACACGAGGGGTGGTATGTATTTTGTATGTTGAACTTATTTTCCACGGTACGTAGCCAACCGTGCTAATCGGAGGTGCAAGGAAAGGACAAAAACCAAGCACAAAAGTAGTTCTAAAGAAATTAGTTTTCAATCTAGATGTAAAAGTGCACAGCTCCAGTGGCTTCCTAATATCAGAAGGAAGAGCGTTCGAGATTGCCGCAGAAGCGCTTCTAAAGCGCGATGCAGCGACTGCCTTTGTTCAATGGTTTGCCAAAATTCGCTGTGGGGATGTGGCCAACACCATACACGCGGCCATCTTTGTCTCTCCCAAGTGCTGATGTTTAGTATAGACACTGAACCAGGTACTCAGAGGGTGAGTCGACCAAGGGAAAGCCAGGACTGGGTCACACGGACACACACAGAAAAATATCCCCTATGTAAAATCCAGAAGCTTCTAAGACAATCGAGGTGTAAGAGGGATACAGCTGTTACATGTGTAATAGTGTTCCAGGAGACCTTGACACCAGGGTTGGAGCACACGTATTTATTCCGTGTCGGTACAGTACAGCACTGACATACAACACTGGAGGGGTATCGGCCCCTCACCCGTCTAACTGGGGATACACTTCTAGCTACGCCTAGCCTACGCCTGGGTCCTCCACTAACGGGCTAGGGAAGGCTCGCTAGCCCGACACTGGTAAGTCGGGCTCACGGTACCCGGAGTCCCAGACCAGCTCTTACAAGAGCACCGGCTCTGGCTCTCGGGACCACGCCGCTGGCTCGATCCTGTCCGGCCCTGACAAGGGCGGCGATCCAGGGAGTCCAGGGCTCTATCTATGACGATCTTCGATCTTCACTGGTTAGCTTCCACATCTCTCCCCAAGCCCTCCGGCTCATCCCTTTTATACCAAAACCCCGCTGAGGGGTGGGGCCCCGGGGATCCCAGCTCCGAGTCAGCCCCCCAGGCTGCCCGATGCGGACGTCGCTGGGAGCACCTGCCCGTGCACCGACATAGCCACGCCCACTGTGTTTCTTTCCCATCTGATCCCATTGTATACAGCCCCTCCGTAACACCCCTACATCACCCCCCCCCCTGTACAGCTCGCAGCCGTCCCGGCTGCAACAACAATAAAAGTGTATTAACCCCTTGAACCCGCGTGTGCCTCACAATTTTTTTTTTTCAACAATAACAACAACAAGAACACCAACAAGAACCACAACAGCAAGAAGAGAATTAACCCGGCGCACCCCCCTGAATAAATACGAATACCGTAAGAGCACCCTATATACAATTTGTAGGAGAACACACCACACACACAACACACAATGAACACAACATATGTACAATCCAATGTGCAGGAAACACACCACCCACACAACACACAATGAACACAACATATGTAAATTTCTCCGGGCCTCACAAAAGTCTGCACATTTTCGCGCGCGTTCTTGCAGCAGGCCCGTCACACGGGGCAACCCCGGATGGCGGACTGTTGGGTGGCAACCGTCTGTGTCCGAGTGAGTCACTTTCCGTTGCCGCGTGACCCTTGGCATCCCAGGAGGGGTTGTCGGGCGTGAGCCCGTCACTCCCGGTGCACCTGGGGGCGGGACAGCCGGCAGCACGTTAGGTGAGAGCAGCGGAGACGGACCCTGTGAGTCGGCGGACCCCCACATGTCTGGCCACGCGTGTGCGAAGTGGGAACTCGGACCGCAACGAAGGGTTTCAATCTGGAGGGGTGCACAAACCACCGCCGCTTCCCCCATTTGATGCGTACACACTGAGGCCGCAGAACCTGAACCACCTCCACAGGGCCCGCCACGGCCGCACCAGTTTAGAGGAGGTTGCAAGCGGTACCTGTGGACAGTGTAACCATGCCTTGTCACCCAGTTTCCACTGCAATACGTGCGCCCGACCCAGCCTGAGCCTCTCGTTAGCCTTCTGGCGGAGGTCGGAATTTTGCATAGCAGCCTCCCGTGCCTCTGTTAATTTAGCAATATTGAATTTAACGTGGTCGGCCAATTTAGTTTTACCCGCGGCGCGGAGATCTGCAGCTGGGTCTGAACAGGCGGGTCAGGTTCGCGGCCGTACATCAAGAAGAAAGGGGAAAATCCCGTTGCCCCATGGGGAGCCATTCTATATGCTGCCAAGACCCTTGAATTTGAAGGTCCCAATCGGTCTGTGAGTCCGAGACCTGTTGGGACAGCATCGACGTGATGGTTCGATGCAGACGCTCGACCATCCCGTCAGTTTGCGGATGATATGGGGAGGTACGAATTTTTTTCGTGCCCAGGAGCTCACAGACTTCTTGGAGAAGTTTACCAGAAAAATTTCTGCCTGGTCGGTCAGCAGCCGCTCCGGAGCACCTTTGTCCAGGACGTATCCCTGGACAAAGGCCTCCGCGATGGCTGCTGCCGACTGGTTGGCCAGGGCCAGGCCATAGGCCAGCGTGTAAAATATTCCACCCCGGTCAATAGGTATCTGTTGCCCCTGGGGTAGCGGGGAATGGGCCCAGAATATCAAGCGCGACAAGCTCGTTGACCCTGGAAACCTTGATGGATTGCAAAGGCGGGTTAGACTCCCGTGCTGGTGGTTTATGTTGCGCACACCGAGGACATGATCCCAACAGATCCCCGACATCCTTGTCATGCCCGGCCAAAAAAATCAAGCTGGAGCATGGCGAGGGTTTTTTGAGTCCCAGGTGGAGGAGGCGCTCATGAGCGGCCCACACCACCTTACCCCGCAACCCAGAAGGGACACCAGCCGGTGTCGATGGGATCTCCCGTCCCAATGCATTAACAGACCCTGGACCATCTCCCATGAGTCGACATCGCCCCTCCCCGCCCAGCACTTCCGACGTGACGACGCAACGCGAGGAGGGAGGTATCCTCCATCTGGAGGCGCCCCATTCAGCAACAGGCAACTCCAAGAGGGAATCTTTTCCCTCTTGTGCAATTGATACCGTCATCGACGTTGCGTCAGCGGCGGCCGCCAAGACGGAACGGACATTTCACTCGGAGGCCTGCAACGTCCCGACCCAGGAGGCATGCGCATTCGGAGGTGGTTGGCATCCGTGACAGAGCGTCCGCATTTGTGTGGCGAACGCCCTTACGGTACGTAGTTTCGAAATCGAAGTCCTGGAGAATCTCCAACCATCGAGACAATTGTCCCGATGGTTGTTGAACTCGCAGGGCGTACTGTAGTGCCGCATGATCTGTGCGGACGGTGAAATGCCGACCGTACAGATATGGGCGATACTGTTGGAT
Source organism: Lethenteron camtschaticum (assembly GCA_018977245.1). Lineage (NCBI taxonomy): Eukaryota > Metazoa > Chordata > Hyperoartia > Petromyzontiformes > Petromyzontidae > Lethenteron > Lethenteron camtschaticum. The sequence continues at coordinate 58,007 of WFAB01001469.1, read as the reverse complement.
GAAGTTAACAATTGCCAACAGTTCCCGACGGGTGACACAATACCTTTGCTCCGCTGGAGACAACACCCGGCTACCGTACGCGACTACCCGTTCCACGCCGTCAACCACCTGCGAAAGCACGCCCCAATACCCGTGTTGCTCGCGTCCGTGTCGAGCAAAAAGGGTGTGGAAAAATCAGGGTAAACCAAGGGAGGAGCCTTAACCAACGCGTCCCGGAGGATCGGAAGGCAGCCTCCTCCTCCTGGCCCAGTGGAACCGGACGCCCTTTGATGTCAAAGCGTGTAGGGGCTTTGCGATCGTTGCAAAATCCGCGACAAACCGTCGGTAATACGACACGAAACCAACGAAACTCCTGACCTCTCCCACAGAGGTGGGAGTCGGCCAGGAGCTGACACACTGCGTTTTGGCGGGATCGGTAGCAATACCTGAGCGTCCGACGATATGTCCCAAATAACGCACGGATTCGCGTAACAAATGACATTTTTGGGGTTTAAATTTCAAATTAGCAGCCCGCATTTTGAGGAAAACCGCCTGCAACCCAGCCAAAACCAATTCCATCAATCGCTGGAAAGTTGCCGGCGCTGAGTGGAGTCCCATCGGCAACCGGTTGAATTGGAACAGGCCGTGCGGTGTACGAATGCAGTTTTGGTTTCGAATCATCGTCCAGAGGAAGCTGCCAGAATCCCGAAAGCAAATCCAATGTGGAGAAGAATCGCGCCCCGCCAAGGCATCAAGCGATTCGTCCATCCGTGGAGCGGTATGCGTCGGCAACCGAAATTTTGTTGAGGCGACGAAAATCGACGCAAAATCGCAACGAGCCGTCATGTTTTTAACTAAGACAATCGGCGCTCCCCAAGGGCTGGTAGAAGGAGAAATTATGTCGGCGGCTAACATGTCATCAACGGCCAATTTGACATGGTCCTTTTCGGCGGGACTTAACCGAAAAGGATTCTGGCGAATTGGCGTGCTGTCACCCATATCAATATGGTGACGCAGCAGATGAGTACAGCCCAGATCGTATTTGTTCCGACTGAAAACGTCGGAAAATTCACGCAGCAATGTCTTAAGCTTTTGACGCTCTAAGTCCGACAGGTCCGTCGATCCCGCACAAAGCGCCTCGAGCCACCCTCATCACTGTCCGTATGTGGTCGCGGCAGAGGGGCAGCGCTCACGTGATTTACGACGGGCTCCTCACAGGGCACCGGCGTTGCGTGAGCAAGCACGGTCCCCTGTGGAACCACCACCGTCCGCGGCCCCACATTGAGGACCGCGATGAAAGGGTCCCCGTCCCTTTAACGATGGTCTGGGCCGGAATTAAATGAGGTCCGCTAACCCCGACCCTAGATGGCCCAGCAGAACCCCCTGGTCTCCAATCCCTTTAGCGAAAGGCCGACGTAATTTAAGAGGCACCAGCATCTGGGCCCCGCGGTACGCGTACCGTTCTGTCAACGAGCGCCGGTACCGTTGCGAACGCCGTCCGACCCGCAGAGGGAGACGGTAGAAATGCCATACGTCGGCCCGACGGGAGCTCAATACAGCCCTGGTCGATTAAGATACGTATCGGCATTTTGCCCAGGAAGTCCGTCCCCAGCAGGCACGGAACCGCCAGCGAGGAGGAGACAAAAATTGGGCCCGATAATTTGATATCTCCGATACAAATTTGCGCTCGAATTTGTCCAATGATACCCAGTGAGCCCCGTTAGCAGCATAGAACGGAACATCAACGGGCAGCAAGGGACGGCTTTGAACGGGAAGAATGTTGTAAATCAATTCCGAAATAATGGTCGCTGATGCTCCCGTATCGACCAGGATGGGCACCTCAACCCCATCAATGTGCCCCACAACGGCTGACGACCCCGACGACGCGGCCACAACGCGATGGGCCAACACGGACCACTGGCTGGGTTGGACATTAGTCCCCACAGTGGTACGTGTTGGCGCGACGGTGTGCAATCTCGGCCCCCGTTCGTTGCGGTGCGTGAGTGTGTGACGGGTGTGTGCGTGGGCCAAACATGAGGGGTGCCGCGACTCGCCGGGTTATGTTGGAGCTTGGGAGGAGGCGCGGCGTCCTGTCGATGCGTCGCCCCGCGCTGCCGAGGAGAGCGGCATCCCGAGGCGACATGACCCGGAGGCCGCACTTGTAGCAGCGCGGGAGCGCTGCCGATGACGTTTGCTGGTCGAGGCGGCTCGGTTCGTCCCGAGCCGGCCGTACTCCGCTCTCCACTCCAGCTAACGGTCGAGGGCGCAGATTTCCTCCACCGGAGGGTGGCTGCAGCCACGGCACGGCCGGTCGCCGCCTTGCTGGCCTTCCGTCGCTGCGATAGTAGGTTGGCGTGGAGGTGTTGTGCGGCCCGGAGGGAAGACATCTCAGCGTCGTCCTGCGCCACGACGACGATGTCCAATTTGTCAGCCAGCAAGAGGATTTTTTCGGTGACCATGGCGTCCACTCCTTCGTCGTCCATTCGCGGGAAAGCCGTTCTTGCAAGCGCTAGGAGACTCATGCGATACGCCAGGGGCGACTCCTTTGCACCCCGCTGACGATCGTAAAATAGCTGTCTGCAGTCAGACGGTGGTCCGTAGACTGCAGCCAGCAACTGAAGTGCCATCTGCAGCGTGGCGCGCTTGTCTTTCGGCGCCGAGGTGAGCGTGGCGAGGGCATCGCTGTCGAGCAGCGCCGGCAGCGCGCGGAGAGCTTCGGCATCGGTCCACTGCGCCATCTCCTGGTGTGCGAGGAAGCGCCGCTGGAAGCCGCCCAGTCTCCATCCTCGCCCACAAACTCCTTGAGGGAGGTAGACGTTGGTGTAATGCAGCGGCCGCAGTGGAAGGTCGCCTCCCGTTGCTCCCGTCACTCGTCTCGGCTTCGGCTTCGGCGCGAACGACGAGTGGCATCGCCGGTCGCACCACTGGTGACGCGCTGGCCGCTGTTGATGACGTTGCAGCCACTGTACGGCCGACGTCGGACGCGAGGCTCAGCCTGGCCACGCCCTCAGCAGCTGCTGCGGCGATGGCGGGAGAATCAAACTCCGGCTCCGTCGAAATGGCGGGAACCCGTGCTGGTCGTTGGCTGTTGTCGCTCCGTGGCGGTCCACCAGCCCCAGCCGCGTAATTTGGTCGAGCGTGGCGGCAGCAGCGTAGAGCAGCTCCACCAGTCTCGCGTGAGCCTGCCGCAGTCCATCTGCTGACAGCTCCCCTCCATCCAGACGCTGCGGTGTGGACGTATCCGGCCCCGGCTGCTCGGCGTCGCCTTCAGCCATCTCGGGCTCAACTTCTGCAGCGTTGTCCTCCTCCCGGTACCCTGGCACGAGCTGTCCGTCGCGTGTCCATGTTCGTGGATGATCACTTCTAACACCAGATGTAATAGTGTTCCAGGAGACCTTGACACCGGGGTTGGAGGCACACTATTTATTCCGTGTCGGTACAGTACAGCACTGACATACAACACTGGAGGGGGTATCGGCCCCTCACCCGTCTAACTGGGGATACACTTCTAGCTACGCCTAGCCTACCCCTGGGTCCTCCACTAACGGGCTAGGGAAGGCTAGCTAGCCCGACACTGGTAAGTCGGCTCACGGTACCCGGAGTCCCAGACCAGCTCTTACAAGAGCACCGGCTCTGGCTCTCGGACCACGCCGCTGGCTCGATCCTGTCCGGCCCTGACAAGGGCGGCGATCCAGGGGAGTCCAGGGCTCTATCTATGACGATCTTCGATCTTCACTGGTTAGCTTCACATCTCTCCCCGAGCCCTTCGGCTCATCCCCTTTTATACCAAAACCCCCGCTGAGGGGTGGGGCCCCGGGGATCCCAGCTCCGAGTCAGCCCCCCNAGGCTGCCCGATGCAGACGTCGCTGGGAGCACCTGCCCGTGCACCGACATAGCCACGCCCACTGTGTTTCTTTCCCATCTGATCCCATTGTATACAGCCCCTCCGTAACACCCCTACACATGGATAAAGATTAATAGAGATATTTGTAGTAACGTTGTGCTGCTCACTTGAAAACAATAAAAAAAATCTCTAAGCTCATTAATCTGTTTCATCTTTGATTGAAAAACACTGGGGAGACCTGCGACATGCGAGTGAGCTCACCCACTCACTCACAAACCCACAACACTCACCCAGTCAATCAACATGTTACACACCCTAAACATGACCCGGCGTGTCCTGGGTGAGACCTGCAACATGCTATTGAGCTCACCTCTTCACTCGCCTACTCACCCACTGTTGCTATGTCACCCACATACCCACACAATCATTTATCTTGACAGACCGCAATAATTGACATTTATCTCCTGAAGATATTGCTACATGCAAGAAAACGCGGGTGAGTGATTGCGTGATTGAGTGTGTAAGTGAGCATCTGATTGCGTGAATGAGTGAGCATGTGAGTGCGAGTGTGTAAGGTGAACGGTAGTGTATTGGCGAGTGCGCTGCGCTACAAATCTGGTGATCCGAGTTCAATTCTCGCTCACCAGTCTATGGGTCCCTGTGAGTCTACGGGTCTGGTAAGTTTACTGGACTCTGTGTGAGTCCATGGGTCTCAATGTGAATTCATGGGTCTCTGTTATCATCTGTGTTTGAATGAGTCGATGGCTCTGTGTGAATGACTCCAAGTCTCTCTGTTCAAGTGAGTTTATGGCTTTCTGTGCGAGTATATGGTTCTCTGTGTAAGTGAGTACAGCTGATCCTTGCTTAACGTGGGGTTGCGTTGTCGAAAATTGTTGCTTAAAGAATTTTACGTGAAGCAGAAAACTTTCTATAAGAACAACGGTAAAGGGGGAGTGGCTCCGTTTCAGCACAAACTTTATTATTGTTTTTAATTGAGAGTACAGAACACTGTTTTATATGTTTATTTAAATGTGTTGTGTACATGTAGAAGATCTATATTATAATCTTTAATTATACTAGAGGAATCTAAAAGCCCTTTTCACAGATTTTCAGTCGGGTGGTACAGAAAGTTACAAGAACAAACGATGCAAAAACACAATCGTAGTGCAAAGTATAGGAAAGGTAAGCAAATCACAAAAATAAAAAAAATTTTTTTATCTTACCAGGTAAAGCCCTCTAAGCTATTAGCTTCTTTTTCAGAAGCGACCTGGCCGCAAATGATAGCTCAATGAAGTGGCTTATGACGTGGAAATTTATAGCAGCCAAATAATCTAAATAATTGCGTGACAGTCATTAATATACATACAATGGACGTGAAAGGGAGATATGGCGAGTGAAAACTATAAGGGAGTGAGTGAGATGACACTACACACACAAAGATGCTGGAACAAAGGCTGAGGAAGAGGATGACACGCCACGTAACACAGCGCGCACCAGTACAGCATCAGCTCCCAGCATCACAGAACAACGCTGCCAACACCCACACCACTCATAAGAGCAGTCCGTCATGTGCTACTTGAGTTATAGTGAGTGTGTGTGCGCTATGCGAAACACATTACATAAAGACGAGGATGTACTGCATATGGTTCTCTGCGTGAGTGAGTCTATGTCTCTCTGTGTGAGTCTGTGCGAGTGACTCTGTGGTTCTCTGTGTGAGTGAGTCTATGTCTCTCCATGTGAGTGAGTCTACGGTTCTGTGTCAGTGAGACTTTGGCTCTCTGTGTGATATACTCTGTGAGTGAGTCTATGGCTCTCTGTGGGAGTAAGTGGGTCTCTAAGGCCACCCCCCCCCCTTGCTCCCTGCCCAGTGCGTCCACCTGGTTGAGCTGCAGGAGTCTATTGTCCACCGCTCCAGACCGCACAGATATCCAGACGTCCACCTCCAGCACAGACACCAGCAGATTCTTAAACCTGGTGGTGGAAGTAAGGACACGAGAGGAGTAATAGTCAACCACCATTACCACCATCAATACCACCATTACAACACCACAACCACCACAACGATCACTATCAATATCAACATTACAATTCTCGTACTCTTTGGTTATTTCGGTAAAGTCACGTAGGTAGAAAAAATAATAGATCACAATGTTTCGATCGCAACACAAGTAACCATCATCAGGTGAAAAATATAGCGAGAAAGCTGCTGAAACACGAAGTTATATAGGCTTGAGATAAGCTCAGCTCAAGGGTAAGTGGGCAGGGCTAGAGGGGAATTTGAATGTAAATACAACACCACATCATGGAAAAGGAAAGAGAGACACAGACACATCCACACGCAGAGAGAGGCACACACAGAGACACATACAAGAGAGAGAGACGCATATAGAGAGACACACACCGACAGAGAGAGACACCCACACAGAGAGACGCAGAGAGAGATAGACACACAGAGAGAAAGACACAGATGTTTCTGCAATACAATGATAAGAACTGTAAAATTATATATAAATTACTTGTCTTATGAATTAAGGCAATGCATTGAAAATGGTCCCCATGGGTGAGTGTCTTAAAAATACCTGCTCGAATTACATAATTGCCCATGAATTACTATGGCGTGACAATGTCAATTACCAATGTCAAAGGGAACATCAATGAATGGTAAATGTGGGTAATATCCCCAGAAGAGCATGTATATACATGTAGACTACGTTAAAAAGTAAAATAATCAGGCAATATAATATCACATATGGGTTCAGTTTAATGTTTACTTATGAAAATACTGAAATAATTGTGCTCCATAGATTATCTTAATGGTTAAGTTACATAAACATTACAGAATCGCTTAAGCTGACCATTTAAAAAGACATTAATTGCAAAATATTCTTGGTTCGTTCAGTAAAGTCACGTAGAAGGGAAATAATAAAATAATAAATGAAAAATCTTTTTTTATATATTATTTCCCTTCTACGTGACTTTACCGAAAGAACCAGGAATATTAATCCCTGCAGTCACGAAAGCTTTAAATAAAATTTATTGCAAAATGTTGAGCAAACGAAATTGTTTGGAAGTTCATCTCACACCAAGTACATTTTACTGTAAATCTAAATCTGCATAGTTCAACCTTCTCGATCAGCAAAGTCGTTAACATTTTTTTTTATCACATGCAAGGAGTTTGGTGTAAAGCTGTTAATTGGATATAACGCGATTGAGTCAACAGAACCACGTCGCGCGAGTAGGAATGTGCGGCTGTACGGCTGCCTCGGCACAGCATCACACGAGGCATTGGGATGCTGCTGGATGCTTCCTAATGCTACCCACGCGCCTCAGTCTCTGTTCAGCCGACACACGCATCTCACGTGTCATCACGGACTGTGCTTTACCCTGTATTAGTCATTATAACGAGGGAGTTTCCACAACGCGGTGTTCTTCAGCAACGCAACTACCGCGTTATAGAACACTGCAGTAAATATTGTAGCAGTGTAGAAGGAGCAATGAACGTCATCTTGTGGCATGGAAGGCATCGCAGCCTTGCGAGCAGCCAGAGAAAAAGCCTGCACGCACGGCAAAGTTGTGATTGAATCGGGGATTGTTAGCAAGTCACACGTACGAACTAATGGTTACTCTAAACGATGATGTTGACATTGGTTAACGTGCTACAAAAATGCTAAACGCGCATCGCATTAGCTCTGACAAATAGCGTAGGTTTTTTTAAAAGTTATAATCGTTTACAATAGTTAATATGTATATCATGCCAAGTGAGTAATTTGCGGGTGGTTTTCCCAGTGGCAAATGTGGACACTTTACCGTGCGCTGCGTTTACTCACTCAGTCCCAATCTCCCTGTCGTGAACTCACCACTCACTCACTTACCTCACCATTCCACTCACTCACCTCCTCACTCATTCTCCGTCTCATTAACTCACTCACTCCACCCTCACCCTGCCATCCACTCCCTCACCTCCATTACCCGGCACTCACCGCCTGTCCGTGACCACCTCTCCCGTGCCTCCAACCACAAACACCACCACCACCTCTCCCGTGCCTCTAACCACAAACACCACCACCACCACCTCTCCCGTGCCTCCAACCACAAACACCACCACCACCTCTCCCGTGCCTCCAACCACAAACACCACCACCACCTCTCCCGTGCCTCCAACCACAAACACCACCACCTCTCCCGTGCCTCCAACCACAAACACCACCACCACCTCTCTCGTGCCTCCAACCACAAACACCACCACCACCTCTCTCGTGCCTCAACCACAAACACCACCACCACCACCTCTCCCGTGCCCCAACCACAAACACCACCACCACCTCTCTCGTGCCTCCAACCACAAACACCACCACCTCTCCCGTGCCTCCAACCACAAACACCACCACCACCTCTCCCGTGCCTCCAACCACAAACACCACCACCACCTCTCCCGTGCCTCCAACCACAACACAACCACCACCTCTCCCGTGCCTCCAACCACAAACACCACCACCACCTCTCCCGTGCCTCCAACCACAAACACCACCACCACCTCTCCCGTGCCTCCAACCACAAACACCACCACCACCTCTCCCGTGCCTCCAACCACAAACACCACCACCACCTCTCCCGTGCCTCCAACCACAAACACCACCACCACCTCTCCCGTGCCTCCAACCACAAACACCACCACCACCTCTCCCGTGCCTCCAACCACAAACACCACCACCACCTCTCCCGTGCCTCACCACAAACCCACACCTCTCCCGTCCACACACCACCTCTCCGTGCTCCAACCACAAACACACCACCTCTCCGGCCAACCACACCACACCACTCCCGGCCCAACCACAAACACAACCTCTCCCGTGCCCCAACCACAAACACCAACACCACCTCTCCCGCGCCTCCAACCACAAACACACCACCTCTCCCGTGCTCCAACCACAACACCACCACCACCTCTCCCGTGCCTCCAACCACAACACCACCACACTCCCCGTGCCCCAACCACAAACACCACCACCTCCTGCTGCTGTCGCGGTCTCCACGTGGCGCCGCGGCTCCCCCCTCCGCTCCTGCCCTCCCCTCGTCCCCCACTGCCCCCGCGCCCCACCCTGCGCGCCCGCCCCATTGCAAGAATGGCGGAAGCGGACGCGGGGCCTACGCGCGCCGCCTCTCGCGTGATTGGCTCGCTTCGCGTCACGTGGGGAAGACGGAGAAGAGTAGGGGAGGTGTGCGGTTAGGGCGGGGCTGTGGAGTCACGTGGTGCGCAATGATTGACAGGAAGTGGGCGGCGATGTCTGTTACGTCAGACCGCCCCATTTATCGTTGACGTCACGATAAATGACACGCCCCTTAGTGACGTGTCTCACACTTGCTTCTGTGCCGCGTGCCGTCAACACGAGCTGAGCATGGCGCTGCTGATCGTTGGCGTTCTGGTCTTGGCCCTGTTTGGGATGGGGTCTTCATTTCGTCTTTTACGCTTTCCATCTCAGACTTTAACGAGAGACCACGCGTTGCAAACGGAGACGATGGGCCAGCAGAATGTGGAGCTCTATTAGACGAACAAGACGCTCCATCTGAAGCTACAGCATCAGCAGAGGAGTTGATGAAGAACCGAGAGACTCTCCAGAGAGAGAACAGGGGTCTGGTTCAACAGCTGAAAAAGCGCCAATTGGAGCTGGAGTCCACGAGAGTGCCTTGCTGGGAGCGTGTGTCTCTCTGTGCGGATTTTATCCGAGACTGCAATGCAGCGCAACGGCAAAGGTCGCTGCGCTGTAAACATAAAGGTCTCTGTAGGTCGCTGCGCACCCACCTTAGGGAGTTGAACCTCCTGAATCCGCAGAGAGGGCAGGAACAGTTTAGGCTGCGCAGAAAGCTGGTGCGTCATGAGGACAAGTGGCACGGGAAGAGAAGATGCACAAAGAGTGCCTGCATCTTAGTAGACAGCTGAAAGAGCTGAAATGCGCTATTTCTCAAATGGACAAAGATGCCACCACCACCGATGCAACTGCCACCGCCGCTGCCACCACCGCCACCAAGCCCAAGAAGATGAAGAGATGTATTAATTGGGTCCGAAAATGGCTGAAACGCAAGTCGACCATTTAAAAACATTGGGGCAATTTTGAAAATGACACCGCCCCAATTAAAACATTACACACAAAGACAAACGTTTCCCATATAGCATCAAGAGACTATTGGGGCAAGTGCTATTAGCGAGGAGCAGCACTTAAGAAGGCCTCCACAATACAAACACAAAGGTCCCCATGTAGCCTCAACAAACTGTTGGGGAAAGTGCTGTACAATATATATGTACCTATGTTGAACTTATTTTGCATCATATGTAGTCAACCATACCAATGGGAGGTGTTCACATACTGAAGTCTTGTAAAATGTATTACGGTTTAACAAAAAATTGGAAGCATTGTCATAAATAAAACGAAATATACATTTGCAAGTCATACTGTAATAAATACTGTATCGTAAACAAAACATAAAGTTACGTAAATAGAAAAAAAAATGCTTTTATTGTCACTTACCTTGAGTCTGCTTGTCGGGAGGGGCATCATGAGTCCCCACAACTGCACACGGGGATCTTGAGGGTGAACGCCCGCAAGCACACACACAACAGCGACAATCATCCCCGAATAGCCTAACCAGAATGTTGGGGCAAGTGATGTTAGCCAGCAGCGCCTATGAAGGCTGGAATGTCACACGAGGGGTGAGTGGACAGCACCACGCCCGGCTGCCTTTGTCTCCCCAGTGGTGATATTTACACACCACACCAGGTACTTATTTGAGGCCGAGTCGACCGACGGAAAGCCCAGCAACCATTGATATAATCCTCACCGGTGTTGGTCGTGAGTGGGAATCGAACTGGATCGGTGGATGGTAGAGCATAGTGTTCACCATTGCACTGTCTCTCCCCACACACACTCTCACAGGGTTATATGCGTCCATGAACACACACATAACAAGACAATAACCTCTTCTTGGCTCTTTCGGTAAAGTCAAGTAGAAGGGAAATAATAAAATAATAATAAAACATAATCAAATAAAATTCTCACGACGTTTCGGCCACAACACAAGCAGCTGTCCTCAGGTGAAGACAGAGCTGTCTGAAAGACAACGCTCCAATGAACACTGCTGAGCTTGGCAGCATATTTTAAGCTGGGTGGGAGGAGAAGAGTGTGTGGAAAGTGCGTGGTGCTATGTGTGTGCGCTCGTAATGTGTGTGGCCGGTGCTCCGCGGGTGCACGCTTAGTTCTGTGGCTGTGGATAGCCGGGCTGCGTGCGGGCTCACACCCACCGCGAACACCTGCCCCACGGCCCTTTAAACGAGCGCTATCACCCGCCCACGGCGGGCGCGTGTGTGCGAGCAACACCACTGCCTCTGACCTCTGACCCCCCCCCCCGTTCAGCACGTGTGATTGTTGCGGGGATAGTGCGAGCGGAGGCGTCGCGTGTGATTGGTTGAGAAGCGACAGGGTGATTTCAGACGGCCGTGCGCCAGCCCCGAGCTATGCCTCACAGGCAGGATCCGCGGACTCGCGGAGGTGCGGCTCAGCGAGGAGAGCCGGCGAGCGGCAGCCCTTCCTCCGCCAGTGAGGACCTTGGCAGCAGCAGCTCTCACGCGAGTGAGGGGTCCAGAGACGGCGGGCCCCTCTGGCCGACCCCTTGCCGAGAGGGCACCCGTGGGCCAGCGACCCTAAAAAGAGATGCATCCATAGAAATCGTCTGAAACTACGTGGTCAAAGAATATGTTAAGTAATGAAGCAGCCAGAGGACATCCGTGTTGCACCTTACTCACATATTATAGCATCCACGATGTCGATTTCCCATGACACAGCAGTTGTTTTTCTATTGTTTATAAATGCTTTCATTACTGTAACTATGTTTTTATTTAGCTTTTGTCATTTTGGTGATCCAGGTCTCTCTTGCAAATGAGAATCATCCTAGTCTCTTTAGTTCTCGCCTGTTTTAACTAAATAAATTAGTCACTCGATTATGAACTCACCCATTTCCCTTACTTTATGACTCACATAAATACGTCCTCTCCCTCCTCATGAGTCAATATTGACCTGATAACCCAGGAGATCATTCACTGTGCCAACATCACTCACGCACTATTTCACAATCTCACCAATGACCTACTCATTCCATCACTCACTACCTTACTCACCATCCGCTTCCCTCATTGACCCACTGGTAAAATGGAAATACGCAGTCTAACACTCACATGTGTAAAGAAGCTCCTTCGCAGGTTAGATTTTCTAGATTATTTATTTCACGATAACGTATTTACAACGCAAGAGTACGACTCACACGAACCTTCCCTCGTACAGTACCCTGCACCTGTTTCCTACAGAGTTAGACTGATGGCCTTAATCTAAGTTGTCTTGTGGTTGTTGTTGTTGTTTGTTACGGTGTTTTTTCTGCAATATTTAGCTGTCTTTTCTTGGAATTTCTGTTTGCACTCAGTCACATTCACTTTAAGATGTTTTTTGTTTGTTGCGGTTGCACCCGATTCAAGAGCCGAATGGTTTACCTTCTTTATGACTCTGATGTTTCCAACTTACCTGCCTATGTCAGCTGTTATTTCCGATTCTTTGTGTCTCTATTTATGCCTCTCTCTTAGATCTCTCATGCTCACATGTCCTTTGCATTGCACCTTAATGCTTTTGGATTGCACTCTAATGCTCACATGTCCTTTGGATTGCACTCTCATGCTCACATCTCCTTTGGATTGTACTCTCATGCCTTTGGATTGCACCACTCTTCGATCTTACATTAACATGCTAATCTCTCACATTAACATAGCCACTTCCGTGCCCTCGTTGAGGAGGCTGCTCTCCTTTATTATATTTACATGCTAATTTGTCACATCAACATGACTAGCCCCGCCCACTTCTTTATGACCCTTGGGCTACACCCATTTCAAACCTTTTTAAACAGTCTGCCTCAGCAGCAGATCATGCTGTCCCCTCTGATGACAGATGCTTGTGTGTCTCCCAAAACGTCGTGATTTATTTTATTTTATACCTACGTGACTTTACCAAAAGAACCAAAGAGTATGGAAGATACCAAGTCAGCTTCATCCCAATTGTGGTGTTTGGGAGAAAGTTCATCTATGAGTATATATAGACTAGCTGACAGATATGAAGTTACTCCTTTGGTAGTAATATACGACAAAAACAAAAATAAATGTATACCCATTGTCATACCACTGATGGGTGAAGTCTTCCCATACTGGATCAGTCATGAAGATTGTTTCACCATACGCCATCATGCTTCTCAACGTGGATTGATGACGAAAAAGCTCATGGCCAGTTTGTTTGATGTTAACTATGACCGAGAATCAAACTCAAGTGGCCTGATTCATAGTGCAATGCACAAACCATTGTGCCACCGTTCCACTCGTATGTACAAGTTAACAGGGAAATTAAAAACGATGCCATGTTTTTTTTACTGTCAATAAAATGAGAAAATAACATTGCCACGTTGGTCAATCCGTCGTCTGGAAATTACGAGATGTACAAGTCTAAAGTTTTAGGCATATATGCAGAGAAGGGTTTTGGTAGTTGGACGATTTCAGAATGGGTGCAGGTGACAATCCTAATCAAATGCCATTTTCCAGATCGTGTGTATAGGTCTGCTGTAGACAAAAAACAACGGCCTGCTGATAAAGCATGTCCTGCATTCTTACATGTGTAAAGAAGCTCCTTCGCTGGTTCCATTTTCTAGATTATTTATTCCCCACAATAACATATTTACAAGGTGAGAGTACGACTCACACGTTGCACAAGGCTATGACAATCTGCAGTCCCGGTGGTTTCTAATAGAGTAGATTAATCTCGAACAGTCTTTCTTGATGGTTTCCACCATGTAGATTTCCAACAGTCGGCCCCGATGTCGTCCGCCTGCAGTTGTTCTTCAGTCCCCAAGGCATCGCCCCGTTTGCGGGCCTCGCTCCCCCTTATATACCCACACGGCCACGCCGTGGTAACTTCCAGCACTTTCCCCGGTAGATTCTCTCAGCAGACACTACCGTCTTCTACTTCACTTCTCTTGGATGGCAAAGGTTACAGTGGGGGCAGTGGAGATAGGTGTAAACAGATACAGGGTACTGTACGGGGAAGGTTCGTGGGAGTCATACTCTTGCGTTGTAAATACGTTATCGTGAAAAAGATAATCTAGAAAATGGAACCTGCAAAGGAGCTTATTTACACATGTGAGTGTAAGCCTGAGTACAATCTCATCTGTTGTTGCTGTAGAGTATTTTCATTTTACCAGTGGGTCAATGAGGGAAGGGATGGTGATAGGATGGATGGGTCATTTGTGAGAGCGATAAATAGTGCGTGAGTGAGGTTGACACACTGAATGATCGGTGATTGTGTGAATGATCAGATTAATATATGACTCATGAGGAGGGAAAGGGAGTATTTACGTGAGTCATAGAGTAAGGGAAGTGGGTGGGTTCATAATGGAGTGAGTGAGTACAAGTTTATTTAGTTGAACTTGGCGAGAACTAAAGAGACCAGCATGAGTCTCATTTGCAAGAGAAACCTGGATCACCCAAATGACCAAAGCTACATAAAAACACAGAGTTACAGTAATGAAGGCAAATATATATTATACAAAACAACTGCTGCATCACATGGGAAATCGACGTAATGGAGTTAAGGGATGATGGAATACGTGAGTAATGTGCGACACGGATGTCCTCTGGCCCCTACACGACTTAACATTTTCTTTGACTACGTAGTTTGAGACGATTTCTATGGATGTACCTGTAGAATTTCTATCTGGTATAGTTATAATGGTAGGCTGATCGATGCCCAAGTCCGGTCATGGTATGGCTCTCTATTGTGAAACCAAATCATGAATGCGGATTATCTGGTGATTACTGCCCACTCTAAGGAGGAGTTGGAGACACTATAGCTAAACATGGAACATGTTACTAAAATATGGGCCGTTACCATCAGCCCTACAAAANCAAATCACGTCCCTGGGTATTTTACATCATCAAAATTCTCCCTTCCTCAATTTTGGGCAGTTGCAGAGAGAGTGGAGTGGGCAGTGTGCTGATGACCAACTCCGTTTTGGGAGCTGAGGTCTCACTTTAAATAATTCGAGCAGCATTATATTTTCATCAGCGACTGAACATTGTGTGGAAGCTACCTGGCATGTTACTCCATACAAATCTTCATGTCTTCTCGGCCACAGTTATACCCTCCCTTATCTCTCTCGAAATGAACATCTGCGCTGGTTTGAAACATTTAGGATAGCTTGCCTACGATCTATCCAGGGTTTAACCAGACTGGACTATTAGGAGCTCACAGATTCCTGGAATATCTGGACAAATGCCCATCTGTGGGCTCCTCCGGTAAGCGAGGCTGCGTTGGTTGTGTCATGTAGTCCGTATGCACAGCCACCTTATCCCCAAGCAGCTTCAATTTGGCTGGATAGATGGCACTAAATGGGCACGGTATGGGCTAGAGAAGAGATGGACTGATGTGGTACAGAAGGATGTGGAGCTGATTGGACTTATTAATGACTGGTATCAGCATTGTCACGATCGGCTTCTGTGGAGGAGGTTCATGAAAGGCGCTGCTGGGGAGGTGGAGGCAGTCGTCTCCCATCAACAGCATAGGGCAGAGGAGCGAGGCTCAAAACAACGAGCAGAGCGCCAAACAACTGAAACAAATAAAGTTGGCACAGTGGGAGCACGGCTGTTGCATCTACCCAACATCTTCCTGCGTCTATTACAGTACATGACCTCCTGCCAGCTAGCCTCGACACTTCACGTGGCCTCAAAATGCACCGAGTATGGCACAGGTGCTGTGGGGATGTCCCCGGCACTTAGGGGTGAACGACGGTTGTGGTTGAGACGAGGCAAAAAAAACGTTTCTGGTGTTGGTGTGGACCAATCAGTTTCAAGGACAATGCATATATTATCAGTGTATTTTGTGTTTGCATTTTGACCACAAGTATTGTGGTTAATGCACACATGATTCCTCGTAAAAAGGTTTCAGTTTTGTTGCCAAAATAAAGGGTAAAAATCCTATTATATTTTGGAACTGGCAAAGGAGGTCGAATGATGAAGACGGTTGTTGTGTTTTATTGTGCGTGTGTGCACGGACGCATGTACGCTTGTGAGTCTTGTGTATGGAGAGAGATAGAAAGGCAGCCGGGCGTGGTGCTGGCCATTCACCCGTGTGCCATTCCGGGCTTCATAGGCGCTGCTCGCTAACAGCACTTGCCCCAACATTCTGGTAACGCTATACGGGGATGATTGTCGCTGTTGTGTGTGCGGGCATTCACCCCCCCCACCGCACCCCGTGTGTGCAGTTGTAGGGACTCATTACGCCTCCTTCCGACAAGCAGGCAGCATCCAGACTCAAGGTAAGTGATAATAAAAATATTTTATTTCATTTATGTAACTTTATGTTTTGTTCACGATACAGTATTAGTGTTACATGCAAATGTACAATATTTTGTCTTATTTATGACTTTGACAATGCTTCCCTTTTGTTGAACCGTAATATCTTTAAAAACTTACAGTATGTGAATTTAAATACAGTACACTGTTGTATTCAGACTTATGAACCGTAAGACTTACGGACAGATCTCCAGAATGGAACCCATAATTTGTACTATTCGCTAACAGCACCTCTCATTGGTACGGTTAACTACATACGATGCAAAGTAAATTCAACATAGATACATATATATTGCACAGCACTTTCCCAATAGTCTATTGATGCTATATGGGAACGTTTGTCTTTGTGAGAAATGTTTTAATTGGGGCGGTGTCATTTTCACAATTTCCCAATGTTTTTAAATGGCCGACTTGCGCTTCAGCCATTTTCGGACCCAATTAATACATCTCTTCATCTTCTTGGGCTTGGTGGCGGTGGTGGCAGCGGCGGTGGCAGTTGCATCGGTGGTGGTGGCATCTTTGTCCATTTGAGAAATAGCGCATTTCAGCTCTTTCAGCTGTCTACTAAGATGCAGGCACTCTTTGTGCATCTTCTCTTCCCCGTGCCACTTGTCCTCATGACGCACCAGCTTTCTGCGCAGCCTAAACTGTACCTGCCCTCTCTGCGGATTCAGGAGGTTCAACTCCCTCAGGTGGGTGCGCAGCGACCTACAGAGACCTTTTATGTTTACAGCGCAAGCGACCTTTGCCGTTGCGCTGCATTGCAGTCTCGGATAAAATCCGCACAGAGAGACGCACGCTCCGAGCAAGGCACTCACTGT
Source organism: Lethenteron camtschaticum (assembly GCA_018977245.1). Lineage (NCBI taxonomy): Eukaryota > Metazoa > Chordata > Hyperoartia > Petromyzontiformes > Petromyzontidae > Lethenteron > Lethenteron camtschaticum. The sequence goes on along the minus strand of WFAB01001469.1, from coordinate 40,936 downwards.
AAAAACCGAGACTGGGGTTATTAATGTTTAGTAAATATATAGGAGTAGCCTATACATAAAAATAATGACTATGTGTAGTTTAGAATCACATTGAGCTGAATTCAACACCTATTAGTTATTAATTGTATTTTACTCAGTTTTGTTCAAATTAAATCAGCCATCAATAACTGAGTAGAATTTAATTTATTTTATCAGGAAAGTCAAAAATGCCAAAAATTGATTAATTTTACTAACCGGGAGGTTTTGAATTTAATAACGTTACACTCCCGCCCAACTCGAGGCATTTTTTCGCGCCACGTGCATGTCAACCATCTTCTTCAACAGACACGTTTCAGGGACCGCCGTTCTCCCAAAGGTAAGACATGTTTTATTATTTTAGCGAACAATTTTTTAACAAAGGTGTGGTAGCAGTTGAACATTGTTTTATGTTACTGCATGTTACCAGCATGCCAATTTAACTGGCTGTAACGTATATCAGAATTAACTAGCACAACGTTAGGCCTTTGGAAGTCAGTCTGATTCGACTAAAAGCACGAGACTATAATTTTTGTTCCGCACACGAAAAAGTAACGTGCGTGATTAAAACTAGACTATATTCATTCGGATCACAGCGTGTACCGAACCAAAAGTCCTGTACCTGCCGTTACACCTCCAGTATATTATATCTTGGTGTTGATGTACGTACAGTATGCTAACGTTAGCTAGCTTGCCACCAGTCAGTTAGCGTCACCCTTACGTTGTGGCTAGCTTGTTGTGTAGTTGCTAGCTAGATGATGTGAGTGACAAGAAGTTGATGTGCTAAATGTGAGCATGAAAATTTGAATATTAAAATAATAAAGAATTATCTTGTAAATGCGATTCTATTGTCCTCATGTGATTAGAGACCTGGTGGCCTTGCATCTGATACATGGACCTTTTTCTCCTCAGGTTTTTGCTTATGGAATGGAAGTGTAAGATCTGCAATCTTTGTCTGCCACAAAAGGAAATCTACTAAAGCATTGCAGACAACACGCAATATTTGGTCGTGGCCAATCCCAGCCATGCCTATATGACAGTTGCCCTTGCACATTTAAAACGCAGAGTGCCCTTCGCACACATTTGTCCAGATACCATTCAGATGAAGAAAGTCTACGGTCAGGAAACATCTCTGCTTTTAAGTGTTTAGTTTGCAATGCTTTTGTTCTATAGAGAAGGACTACTTTCAGCATATTGGAAATCATCTGAAGAGCCACGAAACTGTCTTTTGTGTATTTGAAGGATGCAGCTTTCAGACAAATATATACAATACATTTCTAAAACACAAAAGCAAAAGACACAAATCCTATTCTTTGAGTGATTTTAAGAAAGATGTGTATGAGAGTCGCCATAATCAGACTGTTGACCATTCTGATTTACCAGAGGCCAATGATGGTGAGGGCACTAGTTTAGATTGTGATCAGGAAAGTGCATCATACTTAGTTCTTCAAAGAATTGGCTTACTTCTGCTGAAGCTAGAAACCATCTATAATGCCTTAGTGAAGTGCATTGATGCCTTGGTTGAAGACCTTCAGTTCATTTCATCTTCAGTATCAGTTGCAGTTGTTAGAAACATACTAGATTCAACATTGAAGGTGAATAAATGCATTGTTGACCAGGCCATCGTAACTGAATTGTCAGCAGTTGTGCAACTTCCATCCCATTAGTACAGCACTTGGAGCAGGTGGTCCACTTGGTTCGGCTTTTAAGAGAAGAAAGTATTTTAAGGTGCATTTCCAGTGTGTTGATAGCATTGAATATATTATTGATACTGAAAAGAACAAGACCTTTCAATATGTGCCTATTCTCCAGACTTTGCAGGAAGTCTTGAAGAATGAAGACATTGCAGAAATAATTTTATCCAGAAATCAATAGTACTGGATATATTAAGTCAATTTTTGATGGAAAATCCTTCAAGCAAAATGTATTTTATGCTGGGGAAGAAACAAGACTGTCTATAATCCTTTACGTTGACGACTTTGAAGTGTGTAACCCACTAGGAACTTCGAGAAAAAAAAAAAATAACAGCTGTTTATTGGGTTTTGGCAAATGTTCCAACAAAGTTGCAATCTGCATTAACGTCAATACACCTAGCTTTACTTTGCAAAGCTGTTGATGTCAAACAGTTTGAATACAGAGCAGTTTTGGAACCACTCTTGAAGGATCTTGTCATTCTAGAACAGGAAGGGATTTTCATTTCCAGTGTTGGAAAAAACATTAAAGGGACAATACATTGTGTTGTAGCTGACAATCTCGATGCATATTCTATCAGTGGACTAGTTGAATGTTTCAAGGGGCCGTACATCTGTAGATTTTGTCTTGGACATTCTTCAGAGTACCAGACACACGAAGTGCGGACCGGAGTGTTTCCACCTCGACAAAGAAGGAACATAGTTTGCATGTGCAAACTGAGAGAAAATCCAAATGTTACTCATTGCTTTGGCGTAAAGCGGTCGTGTCCATTGACTGATAAATTAAATCACTTTCATTTTGAGTCTGGGTACCCACCAGATGTACTACATGACCTTTTGGAAGGCATAGTCCCAAGGGAACTAGCATTGTATTTTCAGATTTTCACCAAGAAGAAGTACTTCAGTTTGACTGAGCTTAACGAGTTAATAACTGAGTCTGACTGTCAAAGTTCTGCGTTATAGGCCTATACATCTGATAGGCTATCAGAGAATGCATTGATTTGTTATTGAAAGCTATCTTTATTTTTGTTTAATGTTTCTTGGGTGTTCTAACATTGTGCTTTCTTCTGATGTGACGCTGACCTAGGCCATTGCAAGTGTTTGTTCTAAAGGAATAGATGTAAGATGCATAGAACATCTGTAGGCTGTGCTAGTTTACTTGTTAGAAAGCCATGCTTGTACTGTAATTATGCATGTTAAAAAGATAGGTCCACCCGAATTGTGGATTATGGCTACTAGTATAAGTACAGGGAATGCAAGTCAATTCACGTGATGTTTTAATCTCTTTTAGCTGTTTGAAAAACATATTGGCCCTTAGGATTTCAATTTGCGCATATAAAAAAGAATAATATGAAAGTTTTTTACAGATTTTTTTNAAAACATTGTCGTAATTTAAATGTGCTAAAAGACTAAACCTTGAATCACATCCAAAAAAGTAATCTGTGCCTGTAATGCCCACAAATTATAAATACCTCCAGTATTGTATCCCTATTGTACACATACATGATTTCTGTCTTTGTTTTGTACTTGAAATATGTTGGATAAACATGTTGAGACAAAATTGCACGAATAAATGTTAACCTGCTGTTCCTTTTCATGGTTCTTATCTTTTTCATGGTGATCGGTTGACTTAACGTAAGTGAATTGTGGCACCACGAAGGCATGATATTGGGTGGATTAGAAATAGAAAAGTTATGGCAACAGACATTCAATATAAGTATTTTATTTAGTAAATCCAAATCATTTTGATCCAGATATTTAGTAAGCTTATATCAATTTCACCCAGACAATTAGTAAATGTAAATCAATTTCACCCAGATCATTAATAAATATTAATCAGATTCCACCAGATATTTAGTAAATCTAAATTACCATTGCTCAGATATTAAGTAAATATAAATCACTTTTCCTTGAAAATCTATTTGGATTTACACAATTTTTTCAGGCTATATAACTCATCATTTGGAATCATATTACTAAATCCAACACATTTTAACTGTTGCTTTTATTACCATGTACTTATTTTTNATTATTTTTTAGTTAATTTATTCAACACTTTTTATTCAAAGTTGTAGTGCTTAAAATCTACTCAATTATATTACGTGTCACTTTGTTGCCATAATTTTTTAAGTAACAATGTGTCACATTTTTTACAGTGCTCTCTCTTCTTCTTCTTGGGCTTGGTGGCGGTGGTGGCAGAAGTGGTGGTGGAAACGGTTGCGGTGGTTGAAGCGGTGGCAGCGGCGGTGGAAGTGGCGTCGGTGGTGGTAGCATCATTGTACATTTGAGACACGGCGCATTTCAATTCTATCAGCTGGCTACTGAGATGCAGGTTCTCTTCGTGCAGCCACTCCTCTTCCCATGCCACATATCCTCGTTACGCACCAGCTTCCCACGCAGCCTAAACTGTTCCTGCCCTCTCTGCGGATTCAGGAAGTTCAACTCACTCAGGTAGGTGCAGCGACCTACGGAAATCTGCGTTTTTACGGCGCAGGACATTTTCCGCTGCGCTGCATTGCAGTCTCGGAGAAAAGCCGCAGGGAGAGACTTGCGCTCCAGCAAGGCCTCTCGTGGACTCCAGCTCCAACTGGCGCTCTTTAAGCTGTTGATCCAGGCCCCTGTTCTCTCTCTGGAGAGTCTCTCGATTCTCCATCAACTCCTCCTGCTGATGCTGTAGCTTCAGACGGAGCATCTGGTTCTTCTGACAGAGCTCCGCATTCTGCAGGCCCATCCTCTCCGTTTGCAGCGCTGTGGTCTCGCGGTCAACGTCTGAGATGGATGGAAAGCGTCAAAGAAGACAAATGAAGATCCCACACCAAGCAGGGTCAAGAGCAGACGCCGATCAGCAGCGCCATGCTCAGCTCGTGTTGACGGCACGCGGACAGAAGCAAGTGTGAGACACGTCACGAAGGGGCGTGTCATTTATCGCGGCGTTATCACCGGATGTGACGTGCACTATGACGTAACAGCCTTCCTGCCCGCACTTCCTGTCAATCATTTCGCACCACGTGACGCCACAGCCCTCCCTAACCGTACAGCCCTCCCCTACTCTTCTTCCGTCCTCCCCACGTGACGCGAAGCGAGCCAATCACGCGAGAGGCGGCGCGCGGTAGGCCCGGTCCGCTTCCCGCCATTCTTGCAATGGGCGGCGGGGACGCGGGGGCGGAGGGGGGGGGCGCGGGGGCGGGGGCGGGNCCGCGGGGGCGGGCTGAGTCCACCCCACGTCGCGAGCGGGAGGAGGAGGGACGAGGGGAGGGCCAGGAGCGGGAGGGGGGAGCCGCGCGGAGACCGCGACAGCAGCAGCAGCAGGTGGTGGTGTTTGTGGTTGGAGGCACGGGAGAGGTGGGGTGGGTTTGTGGTTGGAGGCACGGGAGAGGTGGGGTGGGTTTGTGGTTGAGGNACGGGAGAGGTGGTGGTGGGTTTGTGGTTGGAGGCACGGGAGAGGTGGTGGTGGGTTTGTGGTTGAGGCACGGGAGAGGTGGTGGTGGGTTTGTGGTTGAGGCACGGGAGAGGTGGGTGGTGGNTTTGTGGTTGAGGCACGGGAGAGGTGGGTGGTGTTTGTGGTTGAGGCACGGAGAGGTGGTGGTGGGTTTGTGGTTGAGGCACGGGAGAGGTGGTGGTGGGTTTGTGGTTGGAGGCACGGGAGAGGTGGTGATGGTGCGGGTTGGGGGGGGGTGAGTTAATGAGGAAGAATTAATAAGTGAGGAGGGTGAGGAGTTAATGGAATTAATAGGTGAGGAGGTGAGTGGTCNGAGGGTGAGGGCAGGCACGGGAGGAGATTGGGGGCTGAGTGAGTGGACGTAAAGATCTCTACAGAGAGACGTGATAAGTGCTGGAAGCTCATTTGTAGCAAGTTTATGGTGCTTGCTTTATGTTAATTCTATGTATTCTTTATTCGAATATACTGTTGCTTATAATAGAGATAATTTTAGTCAGATTTTTTCACGTTTTACCTGAAGGAGCTGTTACTACAGACGAGTTATCTATTTTAAAGCAATAACAGATAACAGCACGAGAATGACAGGCAAATGTGGTCTCTCGTGTAAATAGGAAGAGTCTAAGTTTAGTTCCAATTGAATTTTTATTTTTAAACAGGCGAGAACTCAATAGACTAGGATAATCTGATTTATGAGAGAAACCTGGGGCATCAGTCTGTCATGCCAGGGTGATTGTTGCTATGTTAGTCTGTCTCTACGTGTGAGTCTATGTGTCAGTGTGAGTATCTGTGTTAGTCTGTCTCTACGTGTGAGTCTGTGTGTCTATGTGAGTGTGTGAGTCAGTGTCTGTGTTAGTCTGTCTCTACGTGTGAGTCTATGTGTCAGTGTGAGTGTGTGAGTCAGTATTGTGTTAGTCTGTCTCTACGTGTGAGTCTATGTGTCAGTGTGAGTGTGTGAGTCAGTGTCTGTGTTAGTCTGTCTCTACGTGTGAGTCTATGTGTCAGTGTGAGTGTGTGAGTCAGTGTCTGTGTTAGTCTGTCTCTACGTGTGAGTCTATGTGTCAGTGTGAGTGTGTGAGTCAGTGTCTGTGTTAGTCTGTCTCTACGTTTGAGTCCACGCGGGTTTAGGCTGAGTGACAACGACATCGGAGACAGCGGACTCCGACCTTTAGCGGACGGGATGTTGGGGAGAGAAGGGAGTTTGGAGAGGTTATTGTGAGTAATGTCCTGATGCACACACACTTATATAAGTACACCTAAACAAATATATACACACACATGGACACAAACACAAAGATACGCAGTATAGCAAAATAATTATTTTTACGTAAATGATAACTTTATTTTTATGCACTCGTCAATTAAGTTAACCACACTTATTGCAGGACTTTTAACCACTATTAAACAACCATACATTTTAATTGTCACATTACCTACTCTTACCAATTATATTGTTTTCAACGATATTATGTTAATACAGTAGATCATCGATTATATTATCCAATGGCTTTGGAGGGAAGGGGTACAGGATAAAAAAACACCAGATAATCGCATCATTATTTAAAATAGCTTATTTTTTCCCTTTCCTGAATAAGATGTTTAAAGGTGTTCTCTATATATAGTGTTTAAAACAGTTTGCGATGTGAAAATCGCTTAAATAAATATACAAAGACAAAATGAATATCCTGCTGTAAAAAGTGACTATTTACTGTACCGCACTCACCACTCCAATATCGAAGACTGCATGGGGTGATGTGCTTACTACGCTCTTGTTCAACAACTTGTGTTTGACAACAACAACTTGTGTTTGACGACAACTTGTGTTTGACAACAACAACTTGTGTTTGACAATAGTCAGACTGATGCAGCCTTAAGATCGGTGCTCTGGCGAACGCCGAATTCCACGTGATTTTTGCCGGATCGCACTGTATGTTTACTGTTTCTGTAGTTATTATCATAAACATTTATAACGTGCAGTGTTTGCATTGTTTAAGTTGTTGTACGTAGTGTATAATGTACTGTATATATTATTTGACACTGAAATAAAGCATAGCTACTTGTTTTGTCACGCACATGGTGCCGATCTCCGGACTGGTACAGCCTTTGCAGCGGTTTTACTGGATGTTGGAAGCCAGATAAACATGAACTCGATATAATCGATGATCATCTGTATTTAACGTCATAGATTAAAAATTTTGACTTAAAACTTTCGTGATTGCAGGAATTCATATTCGTGGGTCTATCGGTAAAGTCGCGTAGATAGGTTCAAATAAAAAANAAAAAACTACGGCGTTTGATCGCAACACAAGCGATCGTCATCAGGAGAAAAAAGAGCGGGAAACTGCTGAGGCAGGCTGTTTTAAAGGTTTGAAATGGGTGTAGTCCAAGGGTCATGTGTGACTACACCCATTTCAAACCTTTAAAACAGCCTGTCTCAATAGCTTCCCCGCCCTTTTTCTCCTGATGACGATTGCTTGTGTTGCGATCGAAACGTCGTAGTTTTTGTGATCTTTGTTATTTTATTTGAACTATCTACTTGACTTTACGAAATACCAAGAATACGTGCACAGTCTCCACAAACACGACCCTCAACCACTGTTCCGTCCACCACCACCACCATCCCCACTCTGTGCCCAGACCCTCCACCCATCCTCTCTGCCCCCACTCACCGTCTCTTCTCTCCCTGCAGCCTGCGTGAGTGTTCACTGACATACAAGTCGGGTTCCTCTCTCAGTGTCATCCTCAAGGCAACACAGGATTGAAGAGTTGTAAGCTTGCTGTTCGTTCTCACAAGTGCTCTGTGCACGAACTGTGCTAATTGTTGTGCAACGCGTCGTGAAGTAAACATTTAAATGTGAACACATTTAATCTTGCTGTCCTGCTTAATCGAGTCCACTTTCAAAATGTTTTACTGTCATCTTAACACATTTGTTTAGTTTAACAGTAGGCTAAAGCAATATTCATATTGTTAGTAGATACATTAATTGTAAACGTCTCCCTGTGTTCCTCGATGAAAATGTACTTGTGTGTGATCCTCTGTTGTAACTTTGGTTTATATAAACGCAAACACTTTTCATATTATAAAGGTACAGTGCAGTATAATTGAATGGATGATTGTGATTAAACTGATATTTGTATTATATATAAAATGTATAACACAGAAGCATTAAACAATGAGCAGCTTTGCTCATGAACGTGTGCTGTGGTCATGTTCACCGCCATTGTGAGTGTCCCTCACTCACCGCGTGTTTGACTCCGCGGTTCCCGTGGGCTCAGTGAGTCAGTGCTGTCCCTTCTCCCGTCCACGCGGGTTTAGCTGAGTCAACGAGATCGGAGACAGCGGCTCGACTTTTAGCGGACGGGATGTTGGGGAGAGAAGGGAGTTTGAGACGTTAGAGTGAGTAATGTCCTGATGCACACACACTTATATAAGTACACTAAACAAATATATACACATATGCGGACACAAACACAAAGATACTCGGTATAGCATAATAATGTTGTATTTTAACGTCTATTATAACTTTCTTTTGTGTGCATAAATTAAGTTATTAGCCACACTTATTCCAGCACTTTAAACCACCATTAAATCACAATAGCATTCAATTGTCACGTTACTACTCTAACCAATGATATTGTTTCAAATATATTATGCTAATACAGTAGAGCATCGATTATCTGGCAGATTCGGGGGAAGGGGTGCCTGATTTTCAAAAACACTCGATAATCGCATCATTGTTTAAAATAGCTTATTTTTGCATATTTTGAAAATGATTTTTAAAGTGTTCTGTATATATTTAGTGTTTTAAAATAGTTTGCGTGTGAAATCTCTGAATAAATCTACAAAGAAAAATGTATATCCTGTAAAAAGTTACTGTATTTACTGTACCGCACTCACCACTCCAATATTGACTCCGCAAGGGCTGATGTGCGTACTACGCTCTTGTTCAACAACTTGTGTTTGACAACAACTTGTGTATGACAACAACTTGTGTTNGACAACAACTTGTGTTTGACAACAACTTGTGTTTGAAATCGCCGGACTGATGCAGCCTTCAGATCGGGCTCTGGCGAACGCCGAATTGCACGCAATTTTCGCCAGATCACACTGTATTTTTCTGTTTCTATGACTGTAGTTATTAGTCATGAAACATTTATATACGTGCAGTATTTTCATTGTTTAAGTTGCATGTAGTGTGTAATGTACTGTATATAGTATTTGATCCTGAAATATAGTAGATACTTGTTTTGTCACGCACATGGTGGCGGTCGCCGGAATGGTACAGCCTTTGGAGAGGTTTTACCGGTTTCACCAGATGTTGGAATCCAGAGAGACACGCTCTGGATATAATCGATGATCATCTGTGTTTAATGTTATAAATTAAAATTATGAATTTAATTTAACGATCGGCTGCAAGCTTGACATTAATTGCCCACCCATACGTTTACATAAATAACACATCATTATCCTTATTAAAGCCATAAAGTCACCAATGACTCTTATACGCCGACCCTATACATTTTAACATTTTTTTACCCTTACCCAATATACAATTTAAACCAGCTTGGCCCGAAATGGGTAGCGTGGGCTTGTGATAATGAGCTTTATAGCTTTTCGGATTCTCCAATTTAAATATTCAGATTTTGATTCCGACTGCCTGTATCTACAGTGGCCTTTCATGGACCAACGTAATGTTTAATACAATATATCGCACAGGCAGACCTCGCCGAATGCGAGGTGTTATGTTCCTGGAAAATGTGTTGGACAAAGCTGCAGTCAAGTAGGGTTGCGTTGCTGGTCCGCAATGATCACTCCCTACCTCTTTGTTTAAGTGATTCTACGAGATTTACTCCCTTGTAATTATATTGAAGGATGTTGAGTTGCTCTCCATTTATTGTGAGTACACTCAGTGCCTCCTTCTCTCCCTGTAGCCTGCAGGTGCTCACTGACGGACAAATCGATCCCAGCTCTTCATGACATCATGATCACCAACAAAGCATTGAGGAACTCTTGTAAGCTCTGCTACTCGTGTCTCACATGTACTCTGTTGCTACAGACAAAACAACTTAGATATCCAATTTAAAGCTTTCGTGACTGCAGGGATTCATATTGGTTATTTCGGTAAAGTCACTTAGAAGGTAAATAATAAAAATAAGCATAAAAATAATTAAATAACTATTATAAATGCTTTTTCTTATTTTTTATTTCCCTTCTACGTGACTTTACCGAAAGAACCAAGAATACAACTTAGATTCGTTAGTAACACTGTGGCCTTAACAGAACAAAATGGAAAAGGCAACGTTTTGGGCAATGGGCCTCCTTCACATAACGTTTATGTGCTATCAGAGCCAGAAGTGGGATTAGTAGTGGATGTATTCCAGTGCATGTAATATCATTATATCAGTTGCAGGCACATGGCCAAACCACTGGAATGCCCCGATCTCAAATCTGCAAGGTAAGCAGGTTGAGCCTGGATGGTGCTTAGATGGTTGACCACCGCACATAACCACAGGCGTTATAGGCAGCAGAGCTAAGTTGCGGGCAACAGACTGCGGTGTGCAGCACAATCTACCTTGAACTATTCTGCAGTCCTGCCGTCACAGACCTGCAATGACCTGCGTGGTGAAGTATGGTAAAGCAGCTCTCATGGCATGGGAGACCTTCATCCAGCGTGGTTGTTGTGGGGCTGCGTGGGTCTCGAACTGTGGGAGCTGCCCGAGTCTCCGTGTGAACCCGCGTCAGCGTGAACCTCTCTGTGCTGCAGGTTGCAGCAAATAACTTCAGTGGCAAATGATGCAGGAGCTGAGGAGCAAATGGACTCACCGAATGCCTGGATATTTATTTATAAGCTGAGAGGACGTGCTGGCCCACGCGTGACTCGCACAGCAGCCCAGCGTATTTCACCTCACGGCTCCGATCGCGACACCGACTCTGAGACGACAATGAGCGGGGAGCTCTCTGTGAGCTCCACACGGAGCCGAGGGTAAACGCGGCTCCAAAATGCTGATGAACGTGGTGATTCTGATATGTAAGTGTATTTATGAATGTGGTGTATAGAAACGTTGTTGGGGTTGTGGGGAGGGTGGCGGGGGCATGCGGGGGGATTTTAAATGGTCTGGCAGCTCACCATGGTTTCACCGAGTAGGAAAGTTTTTCATAAATGTCATACATAGGGTTTGTATCACACTCATGCACATATCCTAGTCTATGACTTCAATAGTCACCCTATATCTGTTATTCATGTATTTTAACTTTCAATTGCGCTATGATCGGTCTAAAACAATCTTCCAAGTCGACTTCAGCTAGAAGGAATTTATGAATGATTGTGCAATGTTGTCGATTTTTGCATAAAGTTGTTGTTGCTCTGAATTCTCTTTAATTGCTCTAATTTATTTCGATTTTGGTGTCTCAGATTACACTTGCAAATGAACTATCCAGGTTAAAAACCTGGCTAAATAAATACACTTGATATTTCTAATCTTTGCGTATACATATCTGCATACCAAATAACAGCACTTGAACAGCCTCGGAATGCTTAACAATGTATCAATAATTCAATTTTAATGTACAATTTTATTGTTTTAGGTGTGGTCTGGGAATGTTTATTGCTGTTTTCTGCCTTTCACAAGCTTGGGAATTGATGCAAGTTGAACTTACATACTTTTATGTATTTATTCAAGTGACACCATGGTGGTGTGATGCTATCTTCCTCGCCTGGTATGCAAGAGTTCGGGGTTTGATCCCGACCCTGACACCTGCTGTATAGTTGGAGTGTGCATGTTCTCTCCGTGGATGCTTGTATTTTATCTCTGGGTTCTCCAGATTTTTNCTCCACATTTAGAAACATCCATTTAGATTATTTTGCTGTTATAAATTTTCACGTGATAATCCACTTCCTCGAGCTATTATTTGTGGCCAGCTCGCTTCTGAAAAATAAAATAGCTCTGGGCCTTACCTGGTAAGATACAAAAGAGTTTAGTATCATTTGTATATCTTCAAGTAATTGATCACCTTCACTCTACTTTGCACTCTTATCGTGTATTTGTGTTGGTTGTAACTTCCTGTCCTGTCTCTACTGTACTCATTGGATTTTACTCCAGTATAAATATTCAGATTCTGCGATTAGGTGTAGCTTTGTTATTACATTTCAGCCTTAACCAAGTACCATCGCAGTGTGTAAACATCAGCACTGGGGAGACAGGTGGCCGAGCGTGGCACTGACCACACCACACCATCGTGTGCCATGTCAGCCTGAATAGGTGTTCACTAACTGCACTTTCCCAACAGTCTGTGTAGGCTACATGGGGATCTGTGTTTCCTTGTGTGTACTGTATATGGGGATCTGTGTTGTACTTGTGTGTGGGGTAGCCGTGGTGTATGTGGTGATGAAACACGGAACAAAGACTCCAGTGGCCCCACTCCACCCTCCCAGTTTCAGCGCATTGAGCTTTTGGTGCAGGAGGTTTAGGAAATTTCCATTTGGCACACTCCACTTGCTTCTTTGCTTGTCAAGCATTCTAACTTTTCGAATGGACTACGTGCTGGAGAATACAAACTCGGTGTAACTCACAAGAGAGTCTCCTGGTTACGTATGCGGCGTTGCAATGTACATGTTTCAATATTATGAAATCAAGGCCGTAATTATAATATATAGAGGGGCACCCCCCCCCCNAATAATCAAATATGCTCAATTCCCCCAAATATATTGCTATAATAAATATTTAAAATACTTTTTTTAAACACGCTTTAATGAAATGTACCGTACGAGTAATGGCAGAACTCCACGACTCAGAAGTGGCCCGAAGCTTGCCATAGCGTGAGGAAGCCCCCCCCCCGCGGCCAACTCCGAGCTGCCCTCCCGTGCTCCCTTCCCCATCGCCCCTCCCTCCTTCCACATCCCCGCCCTCGACGTGGCTCCCGAAGCTTGCCATAACGTAAGGGACCGTGGTGATTTACAGCCAACGTGAGTTGAGCGTGACAATCATACCCGTAAAAATGTTAATTTTTTTATGATAGAATATAGTATTGTCATCAGTATGACATACCTATACCAAGTTTGCAGTCGATACGAAATTGGGAAGACGGTTGAAATTGAGTTACAAGATTTTAGGATATGACAACAGACGGTGAGTTAAATAAAAGCGTGTAAAATGTTTAAAATATATGTTTTGGATTTTTTTTATGATAGAATATAGTATTGTCATCAGTATGACATACCTATACCAAGTTTGCAGTTGATACGACATTGGGAAGACGGTTGAAATTGAGTTACAAGATTTGATGATACAACAGACAGTGAGTTAAATAAAATCGTGTAAAATGTTTAAATATATATTTTTAATGATAGAATATAGTCTTGTCATCAGTATGACATAAGTATACCAAGTTTGCAGTCGATAGCACATTGGGAAGTGGGTAAAATTGAATTACAATATTTTTNGAGGATACGACAACAGACGGAGTGAGTTAAATTAATGCGTGTAAAATAGATTTCTGTTAATATGATTGTGGTTATGGTTGTACTTTAGTAATCCCTAATCTCTGCCATTACATACATGAAACAAAAACAGCACCTTGAGAGAAGGCACTCTATAAATATACACCACCACTGCGCCCACCGCCACCACGAGGAACAGATTTATGTTGGGTCCGGAAGTGGCCGAAGTGCAAGTTGGCCATGAAAAAAATTAACATTGAAAATTTCACTGCCACAATTNAAACATTAAACACAGACAAAGGTTGTCTGTATAACCTCAACGAACTCTTGAGGCAAGTGCTTTTAGCGAGCACCTATGAAAGCCAGCACTGTACACAATGTGGGTGGCCAGCACCATGCCTGGCCGCCTTTATCTCCCGAGTGGTGATGTTTACTCACCGCACTAGGTACTCTTTGGATGCTGAGTCGACCTAGGGTTAGCCCAAAACCAGTTTAGTTCATCGGTACTGGTGTTGCCAAGTTAATCGCGCAATACGCGAAACACTATACAATTACCGGATGATACGCATACCCACACGCACACAGGCTTGTCCATGTGTGGGTGGGTGAATAATACAGCAGTATGCAGCATGGTGGTCAGTCGGCACCTTCCGCAATGCACGTTTGTTATTCATGAGGGTGCATATCCTGATGTATTTATTAGCTGATCACCCGAAGTCACCGTGTGAGCTGAGTTTCTCGATCTTTACGGGTGCTCAATAGACCTGAGAAATGGACTGCGGTCGATACTCAGAGAGTCATCGTTTAGAGATTAAGATAATCCTTAGCAGCCCGTACATATTAATGGATAGCAATGATGGTCCCAGCTGCTGACTTGTACACCAGGAGTGAAGAATTGAGAGGAGCTGTGGTCCCAAGAGAATTTCACTCTTCCATTTGCTTTGTATTGAGTGGCATCCTGACGGGCACCACACGATTCAGACGCGGCCACCAGCGCAAGAAACACGTACAGAACAAACCCTGCGCAGAGAAGCATGAAGAGACGCGTGCTCTAAATCACACCAAGACAGAGGAACGCGCAGATGAGAGAACATACACAGAGTTAAGATCCCTCCTCATGTTGACCATGATGATTAAACCAAGAGATGGAAAGAGCAACACAGATGAAAACTTTTCTGGAAGTGCCGATTGCCGATGACCAAGAGTAACTTGGAGGGGAGGTGGGAGGCTCATGCACAGGTGCTGCTAGGGCCGATTGTCACAGCGCAGGCGTCACGAGAAGTGACGTTGGTTTGGGAGGCCTTCATCCAACAGTGGATTTACTACTGGTGATGCCGATAATGATGATGAATGCATGGGCAGTCCACTCACATTCGTGCTTAACCATGTGCACGTCCACTCCCCTAGTCACCCCTCCACTCACCTCACCCCATCCCGAATAACTCTCACCTCGACTTCTCCACTCGATCGCCAGTCGCCCTCAGCACGAACATCGTGCGGTGCCACCCTCCTCTGCTGCGTCCCTCCAACTCTTCCTTTGCCATTGCGAGAATCAGCTCCACGAAGGGCCCACACGCTGTCCCCGTCCCTCAATGGACTCGTGTCCTTTGTTGATGAAGGCCATTTCATAAAATAATGAGAATTAATGATGCACACACAGGTCCCCAAAGTAGCCTCAATAGACATGTGAGGGCAAGTTGTGGAGCCTTGTGCTGTGGAACACACGAGGGNTGGTATGTATTTTGTATGTTGAACTTATTTTCCACGGTACGTAGCCAACCGTGCTAATCGGAGGTGCAAGGAAGGACAACAAACCAAGCACAAAAGTAATTCTAAAGAAATTAGTTTTCAATCTAGATGTAAAAGCGCACAGCTCCAGTGGCTTCCTAATATCAGAAGGAATAGCGTTTGAGATTGCCGCAGAAGCGCTTCTGAAAGCGCAATGCAGCGACTGCCTTTGTTCGATGGTTTGCCAAAATTCGCTGTGGGATGTGGCCAACACCATACACGTGGCCGCCTGTGTCTCTCCCAAGTGCTGATGTTTAGTATAGACACTGCACCAGGTACTCAGAGGGTGTCGACCAAGGGAAGGCTCAGGACTGGGTCACACGGACACAGAAAAAGATCCCCTATGTAAAATCCAGAGGTTTCTAAGACAATCGAGGTGTAAGAGGGATACAGCTGTTACATGGATAAAGATGTAATAGAGATATTTGTAGTAACGTTGTGCTGCTCACTTGAAAACAATAAAAAAATCTCAAAGCTCATTAATTTATTTCATCTTTGATTGAAAAACGCTGGGTGAGACCTGTGACATGCGAGTGAGCTCACCCACTCACAAACCCACAACACTCACCCAGTCAATCAACATGTTACACACCCTAAACATGACCCGGCGTGTCCTGGGGAGACCAGCAACTTGCTATTGAGCTCACCTCTTCACTCACCTACTCACCCACTGTTGCTATGTCACCCACATACCCACACACTCATTTATCTTGACAGACCTCAATAATTGACATTTAGCTCCTGAAGATATTGCTACATGCAAGAAAACGCTAGTGTGTGAGTGATTGAGTGATTGATTGAGTGTGTAAGTGAGCATCTGATTGCGTGAATGAGTGAGCATGTGAGTGCGTGTGTGAGAATTTCATCATCGCTTGCAGCTGGGGTTGGCATCGTCCCCACTCCTGATGTCGAGGATAAATGGGCGAGGTTTAGGACTGTGACTCATGCAGCTGCAATGGCTGCTTTGGGTACGCGGTCCAGACCTCCCCAGGAACCCTGGCTGACAGAGGAGGTGTTCAGGTTAATTGAGAAAAAGCGACAGGCCCACTCTCATCGGCTACAGCATCCCACGTCAGAGAATGAGGTTTACCACAGCCTTCGCTCGGAGGTTCAGAGAGCCGTAAGGCGCTGCAAGGATGGGTGGTGGTCGCGGGTTGCTGAGGAGATGGAGTCTGCCTCAGTGGCCCGCGATCACAAATCACTATTTAACTCCATCAAAAAAATAACCTGCAGCGCCACACCTATACCATCATTAGGGGAAAAAACGGTGATCCAATATCCGACCCCAGGAACAGGTTTGCAGATTTGCTGAGCATTTCTGCGAGGTCCTGGGGAGGGAAAATTTCTCAGCCAGGAAAACATCATGGCACAAAGTGGGATAACCCTGCTGAGGCTGCGGTGCCTCAAATATTGGAAGAGGTCACCCCCTGTGAGTGGCTGGCTGAGGTGCCATCTGTTGAGGAAGTACTGAAGGCGATCCGGAGTCTGAGACCAGGAAAGGCACCGGGCAGAGATGATCTCCCAAGCGAAATGCTGAGGGAGGGTGGCGTTTGTGCACAGACTGCCCTATATGACATCATAACAAAAGTCTGGACCACTGGACGGGTTCCGCAGGATTGGAAGGATGCCCTGGTGGTCCCCCTCTTTAAGAAGGGGACCGACAGACTGTAACAACTACAGGGGCATCTCACTCCTCAGTGTGCCGGGAAAGGTCCTGGCAAGGATTATTCAACATCGCCTTGCGAGGCACGCTGAGGAGAGGCTTGCGGAACCCAATGCGGTTTCAGGAAAGGGCGGTCCTGCACAGATGCCATATTTTCTGTCCGTCTGCTACAGCAGAGGTGTAGGGAATTCCAACAAGACCTACATCTCTGCTTTATTGACCTGGTCAAGGCCTATGATACCATCAGTAGGCCTGGGCTCTGGGTTGTTCTTCGTGCTTTCGGAGTCCCTGACCCTCTGCTCACGATCATTAAGGACCTTCATGATGGTGAGCGGGCCCGGGTAAAACTACGTGGCTGGGAGTCGGAGCCTTTCCCTGTACACCTTGGGGTGAGACAAGGATGTCCTCTGGCTCCCACATTATTTAACATCTATTTCGACTGCGTAGTTCGTGAAGCCTTCAATAGCTGTACTGGGGAATTTCCATTTGGTACAGATATAATGGGAGGCTGATCGACACCCGGGTGCGATCAAGGGATGGCTCCCTATTGGTCAACCACGTTATGTATGCCGATGATTTGGTAATAGCTGCTCATTCAGAAGAGGAGTTGGAGACGCTGCTGCTAAGACTGGAGCGCGCCACTAAGAGGTGGGGCCTTATCATCAGCCCCACCAAAACTAAGCACCTGCCTGGGTATTTTGTACCATCGGACACTCCCCCCCCACAACTCCCAATCGGTGATGGGCAGTTTTGGAGAGAGTGGAGAGTTTCCCATACCTGGGCAGTGTGCTTATGACCGGCTCCAGTTTATCAGCAGAGGTCTCACTCCGAATCAGTCGAGCGGCAATATCTTTTCATCGGTTGCGTAACGCTGTGTGGAAGCTCCGCACGAAGCTTCAAGTCTTCTCGGCCACGGTCATTCCCTGCCTTCTCTACGCTTGCGAAACGTGGACCCCCTAATGGAGCATCTTCGCCGGTTGGAAACATTTAGGCTGGCCTGCCTACGATCCATCCTGGGTTTGAGCAGGCTGGATTGTGTGAGGAGCTCACAAATCCTTGAAAGATCTGGGCAAAGTCCCATCGGTGAGCTCCGGCAAGCAAGGCTGCGTTGGCTGGGTCATGTAGCCTGCATGGCCAGCCACCGCATGCCTAAACAGCTTTTGTTCGGCCAGATTGAGGGGGCTAAATGGGCGCGGCACGGGCTAGAGAAGAGATGGAGTGATGTGGTGCAGGAGGACGTGGAGCTGAGTGGACTTGCCGATGACTGGTACCAGCGGTGTCAAGATCGGCCTCAGTGGAGGAGGCTCGTGAAGGACACTACTGGGCAGTTGGAGGCAGTCGCCCTCCAACAACAACGGAGGGCGAGGAGTGACGCTCACAACAACGAGCGGAGCGCCAGGTGGCTAAAGCACAGCAAGTTGGCACAGTAGGGGGCACAGGTGGTGCATCAGCCAGTCATCTCAGTCAGTCGACCCGTGGCACCTGGGTCTGCCCGTGACCTCCTGCCAGCGGGCGTTCGACACTTTATGTGGCCTCAAGGTGCACTTGGCCTGGCACAAGCGTCGTGGTGACGTCACCGCCACTTAGTGGCGAATGGCGGTTGTTGTGTAAGGTGAACGGTAGTGTATCGGCGAGTGCGCTGCGCTACAAATCTGGTGATCCGAGTTCAATTTTTGCTCACCAGTCTATGGGTTCCTGTGAGTCTACGGGTCTAGTAAGTTTACTGGACTCTGTGTGAGTCCATGGGTCTCAATGTGAATTCATGGGTCTCTGTTATCATCATCTGTGTTTGAATGAGTCGATGACTCTGTGTGAATGACTCCAAGTCTCTCTGTTCGAGTGAGTTTATGGCTTTCTGTGCGAGTATATGGTTCTCTGTGTAAGTGAGTACAGCTGATCCTTGCTTAACGTGGGGGTTGCGTTGTCGAAAATTGCTGCTTAAAGCAATTTTACGTGAAGCAGAAAACTTGTCTATAAGGAACAACGGTAAAGGGGAGTGGCTCCGTTTCATCATTGTTTTTAATTGAGAGTACAGTACACTGTTTTATGTTTATTTTAAATGTGTTGTGTATATGTAGAAGATCTATATTATAATCTTTAATTATACTAGAGGAATCTAAAAAGCCCTTATTCACAGATTTTCAGTCGGGTGGTACAGAAAGTTACAAGAACAAACGATGCAAAAACACAATCATAGTGCAAAGTATAGGAAAGGTAAGCAAATCGCAACAAAAATAAAACTAAACAATTTTTATTTTACCAGATAAAGCACTCTAAGCTATTAGCTTCTTTTCAGAAGCGACCTGGCCACAAATGATAGCTCAATTAAGTGGCTTATGACGTGGAAATTTATAGCAGCTAAATAATCGAAATAATTGCGTCACAGTCATTAATATACATACAAAGGACGTGAAAGGGAGATATGACGAGTGAAAACTGAGGGAGTGAGATGACACTAGGCACACAGATGCTGGAACAAAGGCTGAGGAAGACACACTATGTAACACAGCGCGCACCAGTACAGCATCAGCTCCCAGCATCACAGAACAACACTGCCAACACCCACACCATTCATAAGAGCAGTCCGTTATGTGCTACTCCAGTTATAGTGAGTGTGGTGTGCGCTAAGCGAAACATAATACATAAAAGACGAGGATGTACTGCATATGGTTCTCTGTGTGAGTGAGTCTATATCTCTCCATGTGAGTGAGTCTATGGCTCTGTGTCAGTGAGACTTTGGCTCTCTGTGAGTGAACTCTGTGAGTGAGTCTGTGGCTCTCTGTGGGTGTAAGTGGTTCTTTAAGGCCACCCCCTCTTGCTCCCTGCCCAGTGCGTCCACCTGATTGAGCTGCAGGAGTCTATTGTCCACCACTCCAGACAGCACAGATATCCAGACGTCCACCTCCAGCACAGACACCAGCAGATTCTGAACCTGGTGGTGGAAGTAAGGACACGAGAGGGGTAATAGTCAACCACCATTACCACCATCAATACCACCATTACAACCACCACAATCACTGCTACCGTTAACACCACCTGCAATATCACCACCTCCACCACAACGATCACTATCAATATCAACATTACAATCACCATACTCTTTGGTTCTTTCGGTAAAGTAACGTAGGTAGAAAACATAAAAAATCACGACGTTTCGATCACAACACAAGCAACCGTCATCAGGTGAAAAAATATAGCGAGAAAGCTGCTGAAACACGAAGTTATATAGGCTTGAGATAAGCTCAGCCATGGGTAAGTGGGCGGGGCTAGAGGTGTAATTTTCATGTAAATACAACACCACATCGTGGAAAAGGAGAGAGAGACACAGACACCGAGACACATCCACACACAGAGAGAGACACACACAGACGCGCAGAGAGAGATAGACACAGAGAGAAACACACAGAGAGAAACACACACAGATGTTTCTGCAATACAATGATAAGAACTATCAAATTATATATAAATTACTTGTATTATGAAATTAAGGCAATGCATTTGAAAATGGTCCCCATGGGTTAGTGTCCTATAAATACCTGCTCGAATTATACAATTGCCCATGAATTACTATGGTGTGACAATGCCAATTACCAATGTCAAAGGGTACATCAATGAATGGTAAATGTGGGGTAATATCCCAGAAAAGCATGTATATACATTATAGACTACGTTAAAAAGTAAAATAATCAGGCAATATAATATCACATATGGGTTCAGTTTAATGTTTACTTATGAAAAATAATACTGAAATAATTGTGCTCCATAGATTATCTTAATGGTCAAGTTACATAAACATCACGGAATCACTAAAGCTGACCATTTAAAAAGACATTAATTGCAAAATATTCTTGGTTCTTTCGGTAAAGTAACGTAGAAGGTAAATAATATATTTTAAAATATTTTTATTTTATTATTTCCCTTCTACGTGACTTTACCGAAAGAACCAAGAATATGAATCCCTGCAGTCACGAAAGCTTTAAATCAAAATTTAAGTGCAAAATGTTGAGCAAAGGAAATTGTTTGGAAGTTCTCTCACACTAAGTACATTTTACTGTAAATCTAAATCTGCATAGTTCAACCTTCTCGATCAGCAAAGTCGTTAACATTTTTTTATCACAAGCAAGGAGTTTGGTGTAAAGCTGTTAAGCAAATTAACCACTGCACATGGTTTAAAGTTCTCTGCCTCAAAGACAGCACTCTACCAAGTGTAGCGACGCAGCAGCACACGCCGCATGAAAATAGGCGGAATGAGTGAATCTAAGAAACACTGACCCTGTCAAAGTGGATCCCATGTTTAGACTATTTGGCTGGTGCTATACATTTCTACGTGATTAGCCATTTCGCTGATCTATGATTTGTGGACAGGTCGCTTCTGAAAAAGACCTACATAGCTCACTGGGTCTCACCTGGTAAAATAGAAGTTCGTTCTGCCTT
This sequence comes from Lethenteron camtschaticum, assembly GCA_018977245.1. NCBI lineage: Eukaryota > Metazoa > Chordata > Hyperoartia > Petromyzontiformes > Petromyzontidae > Lethenteron > Lethenteron camtschaticum. The sequence goes on along the minus strand of WFAB01001469.1, from coordinate 19,471 downwards.
AACGCGTGTTTTCATAAGGGGCCGTCCATAAATGACGTCACGCACCTAGGGGGGGGGTGTCAGACATTTGTGACCATGTGTGACGAGGGGGGGGGGTTGAGAAATGTGACGTCACATCAAAATGCGCAACTTTAAATAAATCTAGAATTGTTATAACAACACTAATTGTTATAACAACACTCCTACAACATCAGAGTGCAGCGCCATATGAAATATGCACTACATTGACAATAGTTGAAAGCGATTTGAAGCATGTTTTATTTTCAAAAANTATAGTTTTAGGGGGGGGGCAAGCTTCGTGACGTAATATTTGAGGGGGGGNTCTGACTTTTTGCGCCGTGTGACGAGGGGGGGGGGGTNAAAAATCTTCCAAAACGCGTGACGTCATTTATGGACAGCCCTAACGCCATTTGGATATAACACGATGAATGTATTAGGGAACACGTTTATAACGCGGATGCTAATTGGATATAACGCGATGAGTCAACAGAACTACGTCGCGCGAGTAGGAATGTGCGGCTGTACGGCTGCCTCGGCACAGCATCACACGAGGCATTGGGATGCTGCTGGATGCTTCTGATGCTACCCACGCGCCTCAGTCTTGTTCAGCCGACACACGCATCTCACGTGTCATCACGGACTGTGCTTTACCCTGTATTATTCATTATAACGAGGGAGTTTCCACAACGCGGTGTTCTTCAGCAACGCAACTACCGCGTTATAGAACACTGCAGTAGATATTGTCGCAGTGTGGAAGGAGCAATGAACGTCATCTTGTGGCATGGAAAGGCATCGCAGCCTTGCGAGCAGCCAGAGAAAAACCCTGCACGCACGGCAAAGTTGTGATTGAGCCGGGGATTGTTAGCAAGTGACAGTATGAACTAATGGTTCCTCTAAATGATGATGTTGACATTGGTTAACGTCTAAATATGCTAAACGCACATCGCATTAGCTCTGACAAATAGCGTACGTTTTTTTAAAGTTAAAATCGTTTACAATGGTTAATATGTACATCATGCCAAGTGAGTAATTTGCGGGTGGTTTTCCCAGTGGCAAATGTGGACCCTGACAGCGGCACTCGATGGGCGAATGCTCTCAGGGGATCTTTACCGTGCGCTGCGTTCACTCACTCAGCCCCAATCTCCCTCGTGAACTCACCACTCACCCACTCACTCACTCACCCTTCCACTCACTCACCTCCTCACTCATTCTCCATGTCATGAACTCACTCCACCCTCACCCGTGCCATCCACTCCCTCGCCTCCATTACCCGGCACTCACCGCCTGTGCGTGACCACCTCTCCCGTGCCTCCAACCACAAACACCACCACCACCTCTCCCGTGCCTCCAACCACAAACACCACCCCTCTCCCGTGCCTCCAACCACAAACACCACCACCTCTCCCGTGCCTCCAACCACAAACACCACCCCCACCTCTCCCGTGCCCCAACCACAAACACCACCACCACTCTCCGTGCCCCAACCACAAACACCACCACCACCTCTCCCGTGCCTCCAACCACAAACACCACCACCACTCTCCCGTGCCCCAACCACAAACACACCACCACCTCTGTGTCGCGGTCCGCGTACGCCGCCTCCCCCCTCCCGCTCCTGGCCCCCCCCTCGTCCCTCCTCCTCCGCTCGCGACGTGGGTGGACTCAGCCCCGCCCCCGCGTCCCCCCTCCGCCCCCCCGCCCCCCCCGCCCCCGCGCCCCCCCCTCCGCCCCCCCCCCCCTCCCGTGCCCCCGCGCCCCCCCCCCCCCCCCCCCTCCGCCCCCGCCCCCCCCCNCCGCCCCCCCCTCCCCCCCGCCCCCCCCCCCCCCCCCCCCCCCCCCCCCCCCCGCCCCCCCCCCCCCCCCCCCCCCCCCCCCCCCCCCCGCCCCCCCCGCCCCCCCCCCCGCCCCCGCCCCCCCCCCCCTCCGCCCCCNGCGCCCCCCCCTCCGCCCCCGCGCCCCCCCTCCGCCCCCGCGCCCCCCCCCCGCCCCCGCGCCCCCCCCCGCCCCCGCCCCCCTCCGCCCCCGCGCCCCCCCCCTCCGCCCCCGCGCCCCCCCCCTCCCCCCCCCCCCCCCTCCGCCCCCGCGCCCCCCCCTCCGCCCCCGCGTCCCGCCGCCCATTGCAAGAATGGCGGGAAGCTGACGCGGGGCCTACGCGCGCCGCCTCTCGCGTGATTGGCTCGCTTTGCGTCACGTGGGGAAGACGGAGGAAGGGTAGGGGGAGGAGCTGTGCGGTTAGGGGCGGGGCTGTAGAGTCACGTGGTGCGCAATGATTGACAGGAAGTGCGGGCGGCGATGTCTGTTACGTCAGACCGCCCCATTTATCGTTGACGTCACGATAAATGACACGCCCCTTCGTGACGCGGTTCACACGTGCTTCTGTCCCGCGTGCCGTCAACACGAGCTGAGCATGGCGCTGCTGATCGTTGGCGTTCTGGTCTTGGCCCTGCTTGGGATGGAGATCTTCATTTTACGTCGTTTTACGCTTTCCATCTCAGACTTTAACGCGAGACCACGACGTTGCAAATGGAGAGGATGGGCCAGCAGAATGCGGAGCTCTGTCAGACGAACAAGACGCTCCATCTGAAGCTACAGCATCAGCAGGAGGAGTTGATGAAGAACCGAGAGACTCTCCAGAGAGAGAACAGGGGCCTGGATCAACAGCTTAAAGAACGCCAGTTGGAGCTGGAGTCCACGAGAGTGCCTTGCTGGGAGCGTGCGTCTCTCTGTGCGGATTTTCTCCGAGACTGCAATGCAGCGCAGTGGCAAATGTCGCTGCGCTGTAAAAACGCAGATCTCCGTAGGTCGTTGCACGCCCACCTGAGGAAATTGAACTTCCTGAATCCGCAGAGAGGGCAGGAACAGTTTAGGCTGCGTGGGAAGCTGGTGCATCACGAGGACATGTGGCATGGGGAAGAGAGGCTGCACGAAGAGAACCTGCATCTCCGTAGCCAGCTTAAAGAATTGAAATGCGCCGTGTCTCAAATGTACAATGATGCCACCACCGACGCCACTTCCACCGCCGCTGCTACAGCTTCCACCATCGCAACCGTTTCCACTACCACTTCTGCCACCACTGCCACCAAGTCCAAGAAGATTAAGAGATTTATCCATTGGTCCGAAAATGTCTGAAGCGCAAGTCGGCCATTTAAAAACATTGGGAAAATTGTGAAAATGACACCGCCCCAATTAAAACATTACTCAGACAAACGTTCCCCGTAGAGCATCAGCAGACTATTGGGGAAATTGTACAATATATATGTAACTATGTTGAACTTACTTTGCATCGTATGTCGTCAACCATACCAATGGGAGGTGCTGTTAACGAATAGTACAACTTATGCGTTCCATTCCTGAGAAGTGTTCATAAGTCGAACGGGTCATAGGTCTGAATACAATAGTGGACTATTTCAATTCACATACTGTAAGTTTTGTAAGATTTATCACGGTTCAATAAAAAGGAAGCATTGTTAAAGTCATATAAGACAAAATATTGTACATTTGCATGCAACACTAATAAATACTGTATCGTGAACAAAACTAAGTTACGTAAAAAAAAAGTTATTACTGTCACTTGCCTTTCGTCCAGATGCTGCCTGCATGTCGGGTGTCGGCGTAATGAGTCCCAAAACTGCACACACGGGGCAGGGGGAGGGGTGAACGCCCGCACACACAACAGCGACAATCATCCCCCGTATAGACTTACCAGAATGTTGGGGCAAGTGCTCTTAGCGAGCAGCGCCTATGAAGCCCGGAATGGCACACGGGGTTAATGGCAGCACCACGCCCGGCTGCCTTTCTATCTCTCTCCATACACGAGACTCACAGGCGTACACGCATCCGTGCACACACGCACAGCAAAACACAACTACCGTCGTTCACCCCTCAGTGGCAGTGACATCACCACAGCACTTGTGCCATGCTCGGTGCATTTTGAGGCCACGTGAAGTGTCGAAGTCTGGCTGGCAGAGGTCATGTAACAGACGCAGGTGCCATAGATTGACTTAGGAAGATGATGGGCAGATACAACAGCCGTGCTCAGCACTTACCAACTATCTTTGTTTCAGATGTCTGGAGCTCTGCTCGTTGTTTTGAGCCTCGCTCCTCTGCCCGATACTGTTGCTGGAGGGCGACTGCCTCCACCTCCCCAGCAGCGCCTTTCATTAACTTCCTCCACAGAAGCCGATCGTGACACTGCTGATACCAGTCATCAATAAGTCCAATCAGCTCCACATCCTTCTTTACCACATCAGTCCATCTCTTCTCGAGCCCGTACCGCGCCCATTTAGCGCCATCGATCCAGCCAAATTGAAGCTGCTTGGGGATGCGGTGGCTGTGCATACGGACTACATGACACAACCAACGCAGCCTCGCTTTCCGGAGGAGCCCACAGATGGGGATTTGTCCAGATATTCCAGGAATCTGTGAACTCCTCACACAGTCCAGTCTGGTTAAACCCCGGTATAGCCCTGTGAGCCATTCGGCTCTTGAATAGATCCTAGGCTAGCTAACTTAAATGTTTAAAACCAGCGCAGATGTTCCTTTCGAGAGAGATAAGGGCCGAGAAGACATGAAGATTTGTATTGAGTGACATGCCAGGTAGCTTCCACACAGTGTTCAGCAGCTGATGAAAATATAATGCTGCTTGAATGATTTGAAGTGAGACCTCGGCTCCCAAAACGGAGTTGGTCATCAGCACACTGCCCAAGTATTGAAATGTCTCCACTCTCTCAGCAACTGCCCAAAATACATGAGGAATAGAGGAAAGGAGCATTTTGATGATGTAAAATACCCAGGGGGTGATTTGTTTTTGTGGGCTGATGGTAACGGCCCATATTATAGTAACATGCTCCATGTTTAGCTATAGTGTTTCCAACTGCTCCTTAGAGTGGGCAGTAATCACCAGATCATCCGCATTCACAATATGGTTTACCAATAGGGAGCCATCACATGACCGGACTCGGGCATTGATCAGCTTCCCATTGTATCTATACCAGATATAAATTCTACTGGTACATCCATGGAAATCGTCTCAAACTACGTAGTCAAAGAAATGTTAAGTCGTGTAGGGGCCAGAGGACATCCGTGTCGCACATTACTCAAATATTCCATCATCCCTTAACTCCATTACGTCAATTTGCTATGTGACACAGCAGGTGTTTTGTGTAATATATTTGCTTTCATTACTGTAACTCTATGTTTTTATTTAGGTTTGGTCATTTTGGTGATCCAGGTCTCTCTTGCAAATGAGACTCATCCGGTGTCGTTAGTTCTCCCCTTGTTCAACTAAATAAACTGGTACTCACTCACTCCATTATGAACCCACCCATTTCCCTTACTCTATGACTCACGTAAATTCTCCCTCTCCCTCCCCATGAGTCATATATTTACCTGATAATTCACACAATCACCCCATCGTTCACTGTCAACCTCACTCATGCACTATTTCACGCTCTCACGAATGACCCACCAATCTATCACTCAATACCTTAATCGCATCCCCTTCCCTCATTGACCCATAGGTAAAATGAAATACTCTACAGCAACAACACATGCCATTGTACGCAGGCTTACACTCACATGTGTAGAGAAGCTCCTTTACAGGTTCCATTTTCTAGATTATTTTTTCACGAAAACGTATTTACAATGCAAAAGTACGACTCACACGAACCTGTACCTGTTTCCACCCATCTCCATTCCCCCCACTATAACTTTTGCCATCGAAGAGAAGGGAAGTAGACGATGTAGAATCTGCTGAGAGAATTTACCGGGGAAAAGTGCTGGAAGTTACCAGGGCGTGGCCATGCGGGTATATAAGGGGAGAAAGGCCCGCAAACGGGGCGATGCCTTGGGGACTGTAGAACTGCAGGTGGACAACATCGGGGCCGACTGTTGGAGATCTACATGGTGGAAACCATCAAGAAAGACTGTTCGATATTAATATATTAGAAACCACTGGGACTGCAGAGAGGCATAGCCTTGTGAAACGTGTGAGTCGTACTCTCGCCTGTAAATGTTACCGTGAAATAAATCATCTAGAAGATGGATCCTGCAAATGAGCTTATTTACACATGTAGGAATACAGGACATGCTTCATCGGCAGGCCGTTTTTGTCGACAACAGACCTATACACACGAAATATGGAAAATTGCATTTTATTAGGATTACCAAAACCCTTCACTCCATTATACCTAAGACTTTAGATTTGTACATCTCGTAATTTCCAGACGGGTTGACCAACGTGGAAATTCTATTTTCTCCTTTAATTGACAGTAAAAAAAATGGCATAGTTTATTTCTATTTCCTTGTTAACTTATACATATGTTGAGGCGTAAAGGACGACGCGAAAGCAGTCTTCAGGTAAGGGCTTGCGCTGAAGGTTTATTTAGGGTTTATTATGGGTGTAGACACTTCCCCAAGGGTAAGCGTACAGTACTGGTCCTTCCACACGACCCTACACTCTGTTCCCAGCCCGGCTAGCCCTAGGGCTTTCTCCACAGAATCGGACCGGGGAATCAGCCAACACCGACCGACCAGGGAAAGCAGCCACTCTATCGCTACCGCCGGCTTCTCTCCAGTCCAGACTCTCTCTCTCTCAGCTCTACCCCTGGTTGGTTGTTCAACCGTTCACCATCCCGGGCTCTCACAGTGACCCCGCCTTCGTCACGGGGTCCCCCTAAGTACCTTGAGGAGACATGACGTCATCGCCCCGTCCAGCGTGCATGACGTCACTTCCCATGACGTCATCGCACGACTCATGGCCAATTTGTGTCTGTACGAAAAGCCAAGATTCTGCCTGAGCTTAAAATTAATGTGTTCAATATCCGGCTTAAAATATAGCTTCTCAATCCAAAGGCCAAGGAATCTGAAGGCATTTACCTAAATAGAATACCATTTTAATGGGCACTTCATTATTCAGGCCAATTAGAAAGCAAAAACACATCTATGATGTTTTTTAGCGTTCAATATTCGTTTGACAGTTAAACCAATCCTCAATTACAGAAGAATTACTCTGAAGGCATGCCCTGCATTGGGGCGTGAAAAGAGTGATGGATAATTAATCTAAGCATTTAATATAGGCGTTTTTGCTGCTTATCCAGGAGATTGAAAGTTAGTACCCCCATGACAAATAATTCACCTTTGCTGTTCATATGAGTTTGCTTGAAGCTTAAAATAAGGGTTTGTACATGTGTAACATGAGTTGCATATTTAAGAGGTAGATAAACCGTCAGAGGAAACTATCTGTGTAGTGCAAGTTGATCAAACTAAAAATTAATAGATGATCGATTGGTCCACGGTCCACTGGATCCAATATATTTTTTCGAAACAACCTTGAAAATGAACTAGAATTCTTCCTCCCTTGGTTGTTTTATTCCTCCGTAATAAATTGTAACCTGAAATATTAATTTAGCACGTAGGCTTTGGCGACCAATATTATCCATGATAGAAGTTGTTGGGTTAAATCGCGTAAATATGAATGTGTCGTTAAACCTGCCACGACCCGACAATTAGTAACATTGTCACGTAATTTATAGGCAAACATTACCCCCCCCAAGCCCCAAACTCGTCTTCACCCCTGATTGGCTTAGAAGTGATGACATCACATTTATCCTCTATTTCAGACCGAAACAGGAGGACATCTCCACAACTCTGGCTGTCGCCTGATGATGGTTGTAATTACCAGTGAAATGTCACGGTACTCGAATTGTAAATATTGTGGGTTTACTCTTCAACACACCGGTGTGCAGAACGAGTAATGAATTTGCATGTTTTGGTTACATGACAAAGATTACTAATTGTCTGTGTCAGGTTTAACAACACATTTTTTTTACCTTAAAATCCTCATATGGAACGCTAATGTGCGAGTCTCCAATGTCTTTTAGAAGCCATGTTTGCAAATGTATAATACTTCCACTCGATTCACTGAAAGAAAGTGCTGATTTACTTTTATTTTCTTGGGCAAACGGCAAATATTAAATTTTCCAAACTGTAATCATGTATGCTAATTTGCAATGCATATCGGAAAATAAGAGCCAGGGTTGCAATGGATGTCGTTCCATCTTTTTTGTGAGATTTTTTTCAAGAACCAAGGATACAGCAGGAATAGCAAAGGGAGGGCAAGACAGCACATACCAAAACGTATGATTGATACAATGAGTCACTACGCCCTCGTTATCAGAGAATGGACCACAGTACCTACAGTACCTAGGCTCACTGACTTACTATGGGAGGGACACTGATTGGGGACAAAGTATTACAAGGGGGAGAGAAGGAAATAGAGAAAAAGGTGGTGAGGGGCGAGAAAAGGTAACCAAACAAGACTAAAATGAATAAAAAATATATAAACGAAATGTTTAGGATTGTTTTTTTTTCTTCCAGGAGCAATGATCACTATGTGAAGAGGAAGGGTGGCACAATCTCAGGAGTCCATCTCGACTCCCGTATCCCTTCTCCCCAGCCCCCAATTCGTAGTTATTCATGCTGGGTTGAGAAAAAATGGGGCCATATGGCCTCGTATTCCCTCTCCTTCCCTTTTAACTTCTGACTAAGATGTTCCATTTTCACTAGTGAGAGGAGAGTTCTATGCCACAGACCCAAGTCGGGGTTCATGGTCTTTTCAGTTGGCCAGAATTGTTTTCCTTGTCACTTTTTAGAAGGTTTGGAGCAGAGCTTGCGGATACTTTGTCGTTTTGGTTTTAAGCCTAATAGATTCGAGTCACCTTAAGGATTCACCTCCGTTTCGCAAATACAGTTAAAGTACGATTTAAAGCTTTCGTGACTGCAGGGATTCATCTTCTTGGTTCTTCCCTTCTACGTGACTTTACCGAAAGAACCAAGAAGACAGTTAAAGTAGTCCATAATGTCCTGGTAATATCCTGAGATATTAGGTCATGTCCAAAANACGTGTATGTCTGCACTGTGCCCGGTGGGCATTTAGGGCAATCTGGGGAGGAGTCAATTAATGTATTTCTCCTGTCATGAGTCATGAAGGTCCTGTGGATTAGTTTAAAACTGGATGAGTTTCAGTGACAGTGACCTGGGTTCTGTAGCTGGTTTTAACCATATCTGGGTTCACTTCTGAAGAGGAATGTCTCTTCCTGTAACCCTTTCCCAGAGCTTTCTAGTTTTGGGTCTTACACGTGCTCCCTCTCTATCAATCAGGTGGTACACCTGCCAGTTTGTATTTTTTCTTCTTTTCCCCAAACTAGCCTGAGGTTGGGTTGGGTGAATAATCCAGGCCTTTTTATGGGGCTTTGGTTATGGCGTCCCTGGTCTAAAGACATCTAAAGAAGTGTGAGTGTGGAATATGGTGCGCCAGCAATTGCTCAAATGTCTTAACTCTCCCTTCCTTGATCTCGTTAAGAGCATAAACTATTACGCGAACCCGTCACCATCACATCAGTTTTTGACTCGCCAAAGATGTTCACTCCATCGCTCGTTTTTTTGATACGCTTCTGCGGCCGTCTGGAACGTTCTTTTGTTCGATATTAGGAAGCCACTGGAAGCTATGCGCTATTAAATCTAAATTGAAAACTAATTTCTTTAGAACTGTTTTTGTGTTTAGTTTGTGTCCTTACCCGCACCTACGATTATCACGAATGGCTGCATACGGTTCAAAAGAAGTTCAACATATATACATAAATAATCACGAACTCAACTTTCACCAATATCCTGTTCAAGCTACACGGGTTATCTTTGTGTTTTGTAAATGTTTGCGTGTGTGTAAATGAGTGAAGCAAGTGTGCACTTACACCACTTAGTGATGCTTTTCGCGTTGTTAATAATAACCCCTGCCGGACATATTTCCACGAGACCCACTAACAGAAGCTCTCGCAGTAACGCTCACTAAACGACACGGTTATGGTGAGCGTTGTTAAAAACGGAGATTTGAATAGCAATGCATGCGATGTAACTTGGGGTAAAAATGTAAGCGTTACACAGCTAGTGGTTTTGCACTGGAGTCCTGAGCTGTGCACGTGGGGGGGGATTTATAACGGCGCACGTGTAGGACGCATACACACCTACACGTATAACAGTTCACACACTCACAGTGTGAGGTTGAGACTACTTCATAGCCAAAAACAAATCGGCATTTTGTGTTAAATCGCGGTTGCCGAATGAAGGCACAATGGCCAATAACGCAAAGCGGCCAGCAACAAACAGCACGATTCAAGTTGTAATAGATGAGAGTTAACACGTTTCTAGACATTGGCCCATGATGTATCAAAGAACTTGGGACAAAGACGATGGGAGGGAATTCCCAGTGGAGCAGTGCGAGGGAAGACGTGGACTATGGTGAGGCCACGTTGGTCTAATGCAGACGATATCAGCTGGGATACAAGTTCTGTTTCGTGGAGGCGCAACGGGCTCAGATATCACACCTAATATTAAGAGTGATTTTAAATATGATAATAATATTATAACTGGCCTGGTATCTCAGTAGTAGAGTAAGCGGATTCGCAATCAGAATGTTTCGAGTTCAAACCCTGATTGGGGTTGACTCATCCCATCATCCTTCATGGTTCGATAAAATAGGCACTACTTTGTGGAGAAGTCCTGTCAGGTTAAGTCAAGTCAGTCTCATTTGCAAGTCGCCCGGGATCAGAAAAATAATCAATTATCGTTGAGCTATGATCGCTACACTGCCGCTGTCTACCCAGCCATACAAAGCACCACGATATCAATACTGTTTGTCTTGAGAATAAACTTGCCCCGTCTTGAGAATAGGAACGTGGAATTATCACCACCACTTGAACAGGGCTGTTAGCAGGAGATAGGCACCGCCTCAATGCTTATTTTAGGAACAAATTACTTTCACTTTAGACACATATAATGAGTGTCACAGACTGCATCAGTGCATCGCACGGGTTGCGTGACAGGTGGTAAGCTGATCACATTGGTGGTTATGAGGAACTCACAATCAAAATAACCAATATTGTCTCAGCACAATGTAAAACAGGCGTGTCTCGCTTAACGAGCGAGATACGTTTGGTTGCAAATGCTCGATAAGCAAAAACTTGTCGAACAATCATCATACCCCATTAACTCCCATGTTAAAAGCTGAGCTACGTTTCAGCTCTATAATGTTGCATTCTTGAGCAACTTTATTTCCGTGAGAGATACAAATTATAATTGATAAATATATTAATAAATCATCAAATATAACACCACACATAAAGAACCACAGTGCTTGCCGGTACCACCCCCCACCCTTTCCCCCCCTTCCCCCCTAACCAACCAACCTTCCCCACCCACCCTCCCCTCTCCTTCCTGCTGCTACTGGAGGAGACTTGTTGATGCCACTGCTGGCGTCAGGGCCTGAGACTGAGAGAACGGCAGAGGCGGCGACACGGGAGCCGGCCGCGTCTCTGCGTGTCAGGGGCGAGAGACGCGGGGCGACTCGACACTTCACAGCGTGGGTGAGTGTGGGGAGTTTGTGGTGTGTGGGGGACAGTGGGTGGTGTGAAACTTCACATTGTGGGTGAGTGTGAGGAGTTTGTGGTGCGTGGGGACGGTGGGTGGTGTGGTCCAGACTATTAACCGCCCGTGTCGGCTACACGACATATTTTTTAATTGGTGCATAAATCTCTGTGAGTGTGTGGAAGATGGTGTAGCACGTGTGAGTGCGGTGTCTCATGAGCAAGGTCACTGTGTAACTAAAATGAGTATCTGGGGCGGTGTGTAAATATCACAATTTGGGGAGACAAAAGCGGCCCCACGTGGTTCTGAACACCTACCCCATCGTGTGCCATTCCGGTATTTCTAGGGGCTCAATAAGAGTACTGCCTCACCAGTCTGTGGAGCTACATGGGGGATTTAAATTTCGATTTAAAGCTTTCGTGACTGCAGGGATTCATCTTCTTGGTTCTTTCGGTAAAGTCACGTAGAAGGGAAGTGACTTTACCGAAAGAACCAAGAAGATACATGGGGATGTTTGTGTTGGAGCTCGTGCTGTAGGCGTTGAAGACGCGCGACCGTGGATCCTCTGTAGGGAGCGCGCGTCTGCTGTGGGTTGCGTGGAGCTTCACGGGCGAGACACCGACGCAGCGATTCCCTTCGCGAGTCACGAGATACACGCTGGAAAGCAATCGCGCTGAAGTGTGTGGCTGGTTGATGAAGCGAGCAACACCTTGGTGTGCTTGCTTGTATGTTCAGTCGTGATTCATCATTTTAATCCACCATGTCATGGACGTTTTCAATTTCTCTGTTATCCATAATTGCACATTTTTCGTTAATTACCTAAAATATTTCACCTGTAAATTCTATTGAGATTGAATGCCTCATGCGCAAGCATGCTCAGGGCACAATGCTAATTTCTCTGCTCCAGCAGCTGCCCCAGCAGATCCACCTCTCTTTCTCTCTGCCTACCCCCCTCTCTCTCTATGTAAGGCCTCGACACAGAGGCATTGGGTCTCTGTGTGTCTATGTTGTGTCTCTCTCTGTGTGTCTCTGTGTTGTCTCTCTCTGCTTGTGTGTCTGCCTGTGTATCTCCGTGTCTGTTTTTGTCTCTCTCTCAAATTTAGTTCTACTGATAACGTTGCTTGTGTTGCAATCGAAACGTCGTATTATTTTTTTAATTTATTTTTTTCTACGTGAATTTACCGAAAGAACCAAAGAGTACCATCATTTGAAGCCTAGGCAGCTTCTCAAAAATACTTCATAGCTCCAGTGGCTTTACCTGATAAATATAAAAAAAATATTCACTCCTCTCCTTTAGCCTTGCTCTCCAATCGCCCCTCTCATCGTTGTCTACTCCCCTAAGTCCTCTCTGCCCAGCAACTAAGGAGTTTTTCGTCAAACTTGACTCATTATCAGGCGCTTATTCACCCCTTCTGGTACAATTCTCTGAGCCTGTCTCTCACCATCCACCCACTTCTCCTGTGCCCATGACTGTCTGTTCTCTCTGCATGAATGTATGCAGTCTATGCACGCCTCCTTGTTCCCCATGATGCTTGTCTGATTGTTATGCACTGAATTTTTTTATTCAGATATATTCGAGATGCTCTGTAAATGCACTCTCCATTGTATTATTTTCCACTCTGTTCCCTCCATGCCTGTGTGTGACAAGGCTGGACGGCCACATTCCGAGCTTGACGCAGATTTAGTTGTTGTGCCTTGGGCGTAAACATCAATGGGTGTCCATTTGTCAGTTGTCTTTTTTCTCAAATATTGAAGATGTGTGTGTTGTATGAGAAAGCTCGTGACTGAGCCCACCCCCGTATCCCTCCCATGACATTCTCCCCTCGTACTATTTGACTGCTCAGCAGATCAGCAGAAAATGTCAGTCAACTCAACATGTCAAGACTTTCTCGAGGCAAATTTTTGCTGGTCGAATCCAGCAGAGTGTGTAGAAGTATGGTTCAATACCTTTACGACCGCGACGCATGGGGAGGACTGCCTGCAGCAGTGATTTGAGAATACTTCATTATTGTTGTTGTAAGAAGAATTCACTGATGTACAATATCTCATTTAAAAATTACAACCAACACCATCAAAAGTATAATCAGCACCATCAACTTATAACCGCAATGAATCATTCTGAATATCGTTTTTAATTGTCATTTGTGTGCTTTACTTTTTTACCATCCGAAGTATATCTCCCATCATAGATACTATAGCAACCATTCATGCTGTCTAACAAGTAACAATTTTCATTAAAAAAATCCTTATTCATGTTTGTGTGGGGATATGGAAGTAAAATTTACTGTAATTGAAAGTTTGGCTCCTGAATAAGAAAGATATCTAAATTTAAAAGTTAACATAACAAAAGCTATACTCATCTTCTTGGTTCTTTCGGTAAAGTCACGTAGAAGGGAAGTGTTGTATATGTTGGGTATGAAATTTGTTATGTTGTATGCGTGCGTGGGTGAATTATTATGTTGTATATGTGGGTTATGAATATTCAGTGGAAATAATAATAATTAAATGAATTTGGCCAAATGTGTAATACCCGGAAATATGTTAATTTATGTAATTACGCACATTTTAATTATGCCAATTCGAGAGGTAATCGTATTAATTATGCGAGTGGGTGTAATTATGATAATGCAAGTCGTTATGATAACCAGACCCCGGTTCACCCCGTTATCGCTTTAACATTTACTGAGTATGTATTAGTGTGTTTATTAAGGTCACCAAGTTCAAATCTCAACGCAGAAGCAGATCTTATGCATAGATTTCAGGAAAGAATCACACAACCACTTCTGTATTGATCAATTTATTACTAATTCAACCTTAACTATGATATGTATGCGAACTCTCAATCCGGAACGTCAATACGGCATCAATACAGTATCATCAACGATTGTCTGATTTCACTTGACAACGGCACATGGATCCCGCATAACGCGATGGTTGTTAGTGAGAGAGAGAGTCGTTAAAACATGCAAATACTATGCTAAGAAACCTTAACGTTAATGAATGATTATACTCAATATTGTTCACGCAGTACCGCACTCCTTATTGATCATACGCAACCCTTATCACGTTGTTAACACCTTGGGTCACGGAACAGTTGAATATTCTGTAGAGGATGCGAGTACGTGCGGCGATTATGACTGAAAGATACTTAAAAGATTATACGGCGATAAAAAAAAAAACACAATCAAAAACAGTTATTATTCTTAAAGGCACCAATCTCAACAGATACATCGGCAGTTATCTGACAACAGAACGGCTCGGAGTAAGGGCCTGCGACGGTGCTCCTTTCCGAAGCTCGTTATCTTATACCAAGTTTACTAATTGGGGACAGATCACCTGATAAGGATCCGGTGGGCCACCACTCCCCACGTGAGCGTGGCTCGGCGGAAGGAGGTGCCAAGAATCAGTTCGTATTGATGGATCTGTTGGGAATTTATGCGATTAAGAGTACAGCCCACTAAATATTAAAGATAAAAATTAAGAATACTCTTATAAACGACGGAGGGCCATCACTCGGTCTCGTTGTGATGCTTCCAGCCACGGATGGCTTATGGGTTCGAGTGTTTTTGAGTGGTAAGAGTTGTCTTGAATAGTCAGTGTTCGGAGTCGATTCTTTAGGTCAAACAGACGCCTGGTGGTCGTGTGGTGAGGGGGCGGTGCGCGTCATACGTATCAGGCGCTCCCTGTCACCGTGGTGAATTGGCTCGGATGGCTGTTGATACGCTGTCGCAGTTCGGAACCCGGTCGGTAGGTGGCGCCCACAACTCGCTCGTAGCGTGCAGCGCTGGATCGTCGCCAAGTCGCGACGCTCACCACCGGCGGCAGCGGAGACCTCCGGCGGCAGCAGAGATTGACGAGCTGAAGATGAGTCGAGCCGACCCGCTGGTCGCAGCTCGCTCCTGAGTCGACCCTCCCGGTCGAGCTCGCTCCTGGGTCGGCCCGCTGTCGCCCTCGCTCCTGAGTCGACTCTCTGGTCGCACTCCTGAGTGGACCCGCTGGTCGCGCTCCTGAGTGACCCACTGGTCGCACTCCTCCTGAGCCGACTCTCCCGGTCGCGCTCCTGAGTGAACCCGCTGGTCGCACTCGTTCCTGAGTCGACCCTCCCGGTCGAGCTTCTGAGTGGACCCTCCCGTCGCACTGGTTTCCAATGTTCAGGATCCGTTCCTTTATGCTGAAAAATCCCCCTGGATCCCGCCCACAAGGCGGGGCTTCCGATTTTTGCTGTGTCAGGATCTGTCCGTAGGCAGGTGTGTCCATGTGTGTGTCCGTATGTCCTTGTGTGCATCACTGACGGTATATTCCGTTGTCAACTCCCTCCATAAACCCACGAGCAAACAACCAGATGTTACAAATTGTCTCGAAGTCGTCTCTCTGTCTGGGTGCAATTTATCTCTTGTCT
This sequence comes from Lethenteron camtschaticum, assembly GCA_018977245.1. NCBI lineage: Eukaryota > Metazoa > Chordata > Hyperoartia > Petromyzontiformes > Petromyzontidae > Lethenteron > Lethenteron camtschaticum. Next base: position 3,654 of record WFAB01001469.1, on the reverse strand, counting down.
GGCCTTCTTCATGAACCCAAAACACAGACGTTACAAATCGTCTCATAGGCGTCTTTGTTCGTGTTGCACAACCTGGAGGGAGGGGCAACACTCTCTCCGACCGGCGCACAAAGAAATGGTTAAAAGTTTTAAGTTAACATTTGTCCCTTACTATTTCACAGTTATGATTCTGTATGTAACCTAAGGTCTGTCGTTTCATCGTGATGTTTGACTCCAGTGGAGGTGTTTCCCGAGCGTATCACACTCCTATCCCGCGCTGCGGGGATACAAAGACGGCCGGGATCTCCCTTTCTCTCCGACCCTGGGTTTAACATTGTTTTTTTTTTATGTATTTATATTCACCTGGTGGTGATTCATCCGTTATCCTGGCTTTTCATAAGTTTTACTTTTGTTTTTCATGCATATACTTATTACTATAAATTTATTCCGATATCTTAGGTTAAGGGTAAGTTTCTTGATCCTAGGAATTCGTATTCCTTGGTGCCTGCATGGTTATATAAGCGGAATATAGCTTACGGTGAATAGCGTTAACATTGATGTTATGTGCGATATTATGTATTGTGATGTCTTTAACTTAACTTGTTTGTCAGAGCTTTACTGACACAAAGCTGTATTTCATAGCCCGCAGTCTTTGCCCACCCTATCTCTGCTCGCCGTTGTTGTTGCCTGCCGTTAATTCAAGCCTCATTAATTTCGTCACTCCTGAGTAGGTGAGGGCGGTTGAACCTTGGAGTCAGTTCTGGTTTTTGTCTGCCTGCTTCTTCTTGTGTCCCTGACCCGGAGTTATTATTCTACTTTATGGCCTGTCGAAGCCCACTCGCTGTTGCTGGGCTGGTGTTGTTCCGGCTTTTTGCTTACGTTTGCAGTTCGCCGTGCTCTTAATTTCCTTCCCTCGTCAACCTTATATCGACTATTCGCTCCTGTCTGGGTGCGATTCAATTTTGACTTAGGAAGGTTCTGATTGTCATATGCTTCGGGTCGAGTTGTATAGAAAGTATTGAAGTATGGAAATAACATTTCATATTGACTTAATGATGGTGATGGTTCAGTAGGCGTAACTTGTGGCCTGGTTTAATTGGAGTGGGTGTGAATATCAATAACTTTAGCCTACTCTGTTGTTAAATTCCGACTTTAACGTTACTTTAATAGCAATACAGAATAATTGAGCTTTTTGTCTTAACTAGGCGAATGCGAACTTCTGGTGACCCCGCAGCCGTGTTGTTCAGCTGGGTCTTGTGCCTTGAGAGATATACAACCCTCTTTTAAATCACCTCTCCCCTGTCCACCTTCTGCTCTGGGAGTGTTTATTCTTGATTCCAGGTCCAAGGCCCCCTCACATCCAGACGCGCAGGGTTGTTTACATCAGCTCCCCCCTGTGCACGTGTTCTAACTAGCTCGGATTCCTGAACACACAATCAGTGATGATTCCTGGCTTTCTGTGGTTGTGATTTAGACAAAGGCGCCTCTGTTTCTTCCATTGCCTTTGAGTCGACACTGCCCTATTATTTGCCCATGTGCTGAGGTCATAGAATTCGTTTTGACTTCAGTAATATTAACATTCAGTATTGGATTAGCAAATGGGCAATGGTTCATTGATGTAGCTCGCAGCCTGGTCTCCAATTTGAGCGAGCGCGAGGATCGATAATTTAGCCTACTCTGTTGTTGAATTCGAATTTTGACGTTACTTTAAAACCATGCAGGATGATTGGGCTTTTGCCTTAACTATGTCTGGCTGACACTCCCACTGTCTCTGCCGCCTGCACGGGTGACATGTGCCCGTTCATCAGGCCTTATCTTCCTTGAAGCAAGGTTGTAAATTCTGCATCCTAGCCTCCTCCGGTTCATTACTTAACAACACCTGGTGTTTTGCAGTTTGCTGCGCTTGGTGTGTTTCACTCATTACAAAAAACAAGTAAAAGATAATATATAAAATCTCAAATATTATTAATCTCAATTATGGAAGAAGGGTTAGGATACACATTCCGCCTTTTAAAATGACCAGTGGTCAATGGCCACGGGTTATTTTAAAAATATGTATACCTTCTTCCATCATGAACCATCGATTGTCCTCAGTTTTGCTGCTATTCCTTACAACGCGCGCGTACGTGTCAACTTAACAGGTTATATGTGACAAGAGAGAAAAAAAAATTCTAAAGGAGGTAAACGTCAGGGAGGGAAAGTTATTCTATGACTACATGTTATAGGAGATATCGTTAAAAAGATAGTCTCTACGGTTATTCTTGGGTGGCATCATCAGGCCTTGGCTCTATCCCTGTTCCTGGGCTCGAATGGTATGTGGCTTGTGCCTGCGATTAGTCTTTTAAGTTCGGCATTCATTTTGGCCACACGGTATGTTAAGGTTAGAATAGCCAGGACTAGTATGATCATCCTGTTGCCCCTGTGATTCCCATCCCCATCTGTTGATTTCGCTGATATCCAGCCACTTCGGTCGCCCAAGTAGATCTCGTTATGTTAATCTCTGATTCGCTGAGGGATAATTTCACCATATGGAATTCTTTACTGTTCAACAAGTTGGACAGAGTGCTGCTTATCTCAAACTTGTGGCCTCGGAATGTGTCTACGATTTCTACATCCGCTTGGTGTAGGCTTTTGTCTAGGTTATATAATACCTTGTCCCTATGCGTACGAATGTTCCTCTTGGTATTGTGACCAGTGCGACTTGGCTTGGAATCGGAACTTCCATGGTTATGAGTGTTGATCGGTGGAAACAATTGCCGTGTCTAGAGGGGTGCTAATCAACCACTGGGCATTAGCTATCATGGCCACTGTTCCGGTTCTTTCTTTGGGTTTACTTAGCTTAAACTTGCAAGTTTCCTTGGAGCTTAGGTTTGACAGACCACACATTAGTTCTGCTGTATTGGTCAGAAATGTGTTCCCCTGGGCAGAGCCAATGAACCTCTTTCATTATTTGACACAGGTTTAGGTCAGGCACCAGGTACTTAAGGGGGCCTTCTTCTGGTAGGCACCACTAAGGGAGTTTCCATCTTGAGTAAATGTCGTTATTCCATTACCCACGTTCAATACTGTCCGCAATCGAATACATTTCCGGGTTTAACCAGGGGTAAATTTAGCAAAAACGCCAGCTGTCTAGTTTGGGGGTCCACATGTATGGGTGTGGCTGTACCCATGTTGAAGGCAATTTGTACTTGAGTTGGACTGATTGTTTCCGGGGATGCTGCTTGTGCACATCTTTTATCAGTGTTGGAGTTACCAGATATGACGGAATTTGTCCTTGTATAAGATCACTGACGCTGCCGCTGATGCTACGCAACAAGTCTGGATCACCCACTGAATTGGCTCTCGAATACTCTCTCTTCGTATAGACCTCGGATTGCAGAACTCAATTCTTGAATGTTAAGTTAATCATGATAGAATGTAGGTTTACGCGAGAACCACGGTGTCTCGGAGGTGGATCCCATTTCGACCAGATTCTTTTGTTGGTGTTGTATTTGCTGATGGATCTGATGCATATCGAGCTGTAAATTCTCGATACCTTGCGTGAGGTGTCCAATCTTTACGGCGTTGGATATGGATACTCCTAGTGTGATTAAGGAGCTAAAACCGGATAGTATTCCAAAGACCCTCCCAGGCCGATAGACCTCTTGGAACGTGTTAGGTTGACAGTGGTGGGGG